>JANJGK010001994.1:0-52500 GCA_039081455.1 Macrobrachium rosenbergii | reverse complement strand
CACATATATCATATATATATATATATATATATATATATATATATATATATATATATGAATATATATAAATATACATATAGAAATTTATATAAATATTTACATGGCAATGTCGCCAAAATATGTAATGAACTTATGTCCACAATTATTTTTAAGAAGATTGAAGAAGTGGCCAGAGAGGCTGTCAAGATCAGTGCCACAAGGGATTATTCAAAGCCAGGGGGCAAGATCACCAACAGAGCAAAAACACAGAAAAACACTCAAAGAGGATAACGAAAAAATGCTAACCAAACTTAATTATTTAATACAAAAAAAAAAATTAATAATAACTTGAATGAAACCCCACAAAAAGAGCGTACAAAAAAAAAACCTTCACCTAAAATAAAGTCTTTCACACGATAGACCGAGAGACAGTAAATGGGAAAGTCCTGAAAACTCGAGCAGGAGAGAATGAAAGGTGGAAGCGCCTTAATCCAGAATTTTACAAATAAACCTTAATATTACATACATACATAATAAACCACATTAAAATAAACTGTCGATATTAATATCAATTAACCATGCCCAAGGTGATAGCACGATGAATTTATAACAGTGGCAGAACCACACACACGGCTGTCCAAAAACGGTCCTGAAGTCACGAGGAGTCTGCAGGCGGAAGATACCGCACACTGACACGCGTCAGCAACGTCTATATAAAGTGCACAGTTTATATCCTTACCGGCTATCAAAAAGGTTTCAGGCGTTTTCACGACTCCGGAGGTTAGCAGGACAAAGGCACACAGGACGAGGGGAAAGACAGGCTGTCCTTCCAAAGGCAACAGGCAAGTCCAGGGACCCAAAGATGAACACAGGATGCAGGGGAGCACAGGCAGTGCCCTCCAGAAGGCACGGGAAGGGCGTCCAACCGCAGCAAAGGGATGCCCCTCAGTAAACAGCTGCAACAAAGTATCCGGGCAGAAGAAAGCCAGCAAAACTGTAGAACAAATTCAATGTCGAATCCTGTGCGAACAGAGTCTCCAAAAAACCTCCAGGATAAGGAGCCGAATACACACTGCCTTCATTCTCAGCCAACAGTCCCCACCAAACGCGAGGCAGCGAACGGGGAATCACCAAACAAGCATTTCAGCCAAATAATTACATGAAAAGAGAAAAACAACTTTCGTGGGCGAGGTACCACTTAAATAATAAAAACCTTCGGTAGGAGCGAGAACAACCTTAACCAGCTTTACTTGTGGCATCAAAATAAAATTAAATTGAAATTAACTGAAAGTAATCTACTTTAAAAGGCCACGAATAAAAATTAAGCAGATTATTACAAACATATATATACATATACACATATATGTATAAAGTAAAAATATTTATATATTATATATTATATATATATATATATATATATATATATATATATATATATATATATATATATATATATATATATATCAAATATAAGGGAGCCCATAGAAGCACCAAAATGTGGAAAGTAAAGGCTATATTTCAGAGACCAACTGTCTCTCTCCTCTGGCAAATAGTGAATGAGAAAAAGTTACCAGAAAGCAGTATTGTTATCAGAAGATCCATAGGTCCGCCGTTAAGTAACTCCGGTTGACAGTTTCTTTTTAATCTTCTTGATCGCTGGTTGGAGGAAGATTTTATCTCTAATATCTGAATCCCAGGCGCCTCTTGAGAGATTCATTGCATTTCTTTGTTTAATCAAGGCTGATTCCACCATGTGGCTTTTGAACCGACAATTGCTGCTATAAATTATACGAGACATATTCCAGTATATTATTCTGTGGTTGTGGTTATTTTTGTGGCTAAAAAGAGCTGAGCTCTGCTGTCCGTATCTAACTGAGCGTTTATGCTGCATTAGTCTTTGGGGGAGTGATTTGCTCCCTGGATCTCCCGGAAAAGAAAATTGAACTAAGCAGTAAGCAGCTGTCATATTTAAAGTACCCTGGCCATTTAATTGAGAAATCGATCCCCAAAGCAAACACTATTTTCTACTGTCGCCCCCCGCCCCACACCCCATAACAAGACCAGAGAGACCCACAACAATAAAATGAAAATCCCACACCTGGACAGGATTAAGGCGCTGACACAGACACTTGGAAACTGTAACCCTTTTGCTATACCTACCCAAATACCTTAGCCAAATCGCTGATGAACGTCCAACAAAAACCAGTCCCCAAAGACACAGGAGTTTACGAAACCCCTTGCCTCGACTGTGACCAATCTTACATCAGCTTCACAGGCAAATCACTCCCCCAAAGATTAATACAGCATAAACGTTCAGTTAGGTACGGATAACAGAGCTTAGCCACATAAATAACCACAACCACAGAATAATATACTGGAATATGGTCGAGGAATTTTAGCAAAATCGACCTAACTAATTTGCAGGAAGTTCAAACTTGGCACAGTTGTACATTGACCTACACTGATCAAAATATTAAAAGTCCTTATATATATTGAAGCTGTGCTCTAGCCGCCATATTGGAAAATGGATGCCGATTTTCATATTTTCGTGTTTATCTTCTAAACCGTTAAAGTTGCAGAAAATATGCAGGAATTAAGAAATATTCCTCATAAAAAATTTTTAAAAAATCTTTTGATAAGTTTTCTTGTAGGATGAAAAATAAAAAAGTTACGGTGAAAACTGTATTTTTCCCCTGTGCGTGAATGCAAAACAGTACGCATTATCAGGTTAAACAGGAAAGAATAATAACAGTTTAAAAACTAATATACATATAAGTGAAATCATCAACTTCATGAAATATTTGCAGTCATTATTTCAGTGTTGATAGAAAATTCTGATAGTACGGCATACCAAAATAATAATAGACAATTTCCAATTTAAATGGAATCGAACTTTTCAATTCAATTTGGTTTATGTAATAACCAGTTTAAAAATTTTCTGAATTACAAGAAACACTTATCTGCCAGATATCATCACAAAATACAGTGAATATTAACTAATTCATATCTTTAAGAGGTTACAGAGAGTATTTTGATAATACTGAAAAAATGATAATAATATCCATCTGCAAAAGCAAAATCAGTACATTCTGAATCTGTTCTTTTTATGCAATACTGAAATGACATTTTTTTTTCTAATTTTCCAGAAATATATATAGTGCATTACTCTTATACCTCATCACAGTTGACAACAAATATAATCTCTAATAATGAATTATCCTATGAATATCAAAAGTGCTGTACACGTTTTCAAGCCTGTTGTTTCACAATTTTCCAGCTCAGTATTCTGGTTCTTCTAAAATTATTTCAACTGAGTTTTCACAATTAGTTCCTAGGCATTCTCCACACATCGCTAAGCAGTGCATACCGAACTGTGCACATTTGCACCTCTTGTTGCATACAACCTTGCAATTGCATGAAACCAGGTTCAGGAGTTTCAAAGGAGCCGCCTCTTTGGTAGTAGGGATAGGTTTCAGTGATTTTTCTATCATTGACCAACCCCATTTTGTTGGATGCAGGCAGTTTCCAAGCCATTCCTGTACTTGCAAATACACTCTGTGGGAGTGCTGTTCTGCAGCTGCGCTGGTTGGGGGTAAAGAGGCCAGTCGAAAAGATGAACTTAATTTCTTCTTTGCAATAATTCAATTATACATGAAATATCTGAGCTCATTTAATGACTTTGATTTAGATCCATACCATTTAAGAATAATCTTTTCTAGCATCTCTCTGATTGAATATTTTCATTTGGTCTCGCAAAACCTTTTTTGTACAGTGCAGATGTCGTGCCAGACCCAATCGTGGCATAAACAAAAAGCAAAATGTCACAGCTGTCACCCATAGGCTGTGTTTTCTCTGTCTGAATGTTGCACAGTTTGTGAGGTCTACCTGATTTTCCTGCTTTAAGATACCAAATGTCAAGATCTTTATTAGCTAAAGCAGTTAAAAGTGCAACCAAATCAGCATCCTGCCCAACAACATTTGGATATTCTTTTAGCGTGATCAAGAGCAACTTTGACAATAACAGTATCTGCATCACTTTCGCCTTGTAGAACTGAATAACCTTTGTTCTTCATTTTAAGCATAACAGCATCAATTAGAGCTCGTTTATCTATTCGGTTTGCTAGGAAATCTGATTCTGGAATAGTAGCTGGTGTCATTTCATCAAATATTATGCTTCTTGAAGTTCTCTTTGCTGCTCGGCGCTCTTGAGTGCTCAACTGTTTAAGTAGCGTCTCTCTCTCTCTCTCTCTCTCTCTCTCTCTGGATACCCATCAACAACTACACTGCAGCGTTTTCCGTAATGGTTCTCAACATAGCTTACATACAAATCCAGTATCTGACCAAGTGTTGCTGGTTTTGGCCAAGGAACAGAGTGAAGAGATTTCCACCACCTAAAACATAATATGGGTTAGAAGGTATCAACAAGTCTCTTTCTGAGAGCAAAATGCATTCAAAAAGGAAGATTTCCTTCCTTTCCTTAACTGAGGAATCAAATAATGATGGAGGTACACTTGCTAGCTCCTACTCGAAGGACTCTTTTGTTTCCGTTTTACTAACATCCAGGCATAACCTTCTGTGAAAGAGTTCTTGTTGGAAGCTCAGTATCACATCTTTATTATGCATCTTTATTGTGCCTGATGTTAGTTCAGACAAAGGAACAACTTTCCTCTTTCGCTTCAGGTGAACATTAGAATAGTTACTTCCTGAAAGTGAACTGAAAGTTTCCTTTCCTATTTCCAGCGCTCTACCACATGTCTGCTACCAGCCCGTTTCAGATCTTAACTAATTGTCCTGATAACTGAGGAAATGGACTAGGTTCTTTTAGCCAGTCGATAACCTTGCTCAGATCACCATTATCTCTTGATATTCGAGATTTTCTAGATTGCGTTCAGCAGAACACTTTTTACATCGACCCCAGTAAACTCTGATAAACCCTCAGAGATCTCAAAACCAATTGAAGCTGATGACCCCCACCTCTGTAGAGTTGAGTTCGTCTGTTATTCCCCGACCACGAGTATCCTAAGCCCACGAATTGCTTGTAAATAAAACTAATAATAATAATATACAGTATTATTATTATTATTATTATTATTATTATTATTATTATTATTATTATTATTATTATTATTATTATTATTATTATTATTATTATTATTAAATTTACTAATTTCTTGAGTCGATATATCGCCTTTTACAGCATAATGCATTTTTCATAAACGTCAAATTGCTTTCAAATACGTAAATATGTTATAGTTGAGTAACTAAGTTATTTAATTGGACATATCTCTACTATTTTCAATTCTACCAGAAAAATTGTTTCTACCATCTTTTCTATTTTTTAAAATGGAACAATTTTTAACTCATGAAAAATGTCTGTATCTGCAACTGTTTACAAGTTATTGCAGAAAAACAGAATTTCTTCTGCCATTTTCCAAGATGGCTGCCGTAGCACAGCCTTTATTGATGAGGACTTTTAGTATGCTCTTCAGAGTGGCCTCAAGAAAGCACAGACAAATTTTCATGTTCCTGCAAATTTGTTAGGTCGATTGATGTTTTTTTGCCTAAAATTCCTCGACTAATATGTCTCGTATAACTTATAGCAGCAATTGTCGGTTCAAAAGCCAGCTGGTGGAATCAGCCTTGATTAAACAAGAAATGCAATGAATTTCTGAAGAGGCGTCTGGGATTCAGGTATTATGGATAAAATCTTCCTCCAACCAGCCATTAAGAAGATTAAAGAGAAATTGTCAACTGGAGTGGCTTAACGATGGAACTATGGATCTTCTGGTATAAATACCGCTTTTCTCATTCACTATTTGCCTGAGGAGAGAGACACTTGGTCTCTGAAATATAGCCTTTATTTTCCACATTTTGGTGTTTCTATGGGCTCCCTTATATTTTATATTATATATATTAAAATAAGTTTGCAAAGAAAACTCATATAAATGACAGATGGGGGTTACAAAGGAAAAATATGTACCTGGAATCCAACATAATTGAAGAATTAGTTTAACCAGACCACTGAGCTGGTTAACAGCTCTCCTAGAGAGGGCTGGCCCAAAAGATTACATTTATTTATACGTGGCTAAGAACCAACTGGTTACCTAGCAACTGGACCTACAGCTTATTGTGGAATCCGAACCACATTATGACGAGAAATTAATTTCTATCACCAGAAATAAATTCCTCTAGTTCTTCATTGGCCGCTCAGAGTCGAACGCTGGGCCAACAGCGTGCCAGTCGAAAGCTCTACCCACCCCTCCAAAGAAGAACTAGGGGGCTCACACTAATCCTACAAACTATTATAATTTGTGTACAGTATCTGCGGGCCTTTTATCAAAATTTATATGATTCTCCTACATCCTATTTTTAATTTTCCTTGGGGCGACTCTAGTCCTATTTATCTACGTAGTCCCCTTCGCCTCAAATGAAACATTTAAACTTTCATTTAAAATATTCTCAGCTGTCATCCTGCCCCTATCTGTAACACTCATTTGACCGTTCATCAACCAAGACACGAAAGAGCTCTCTCTCATTCCTGAGAAGACTCCAAGGCATTCAGTCAACCCAAATATCACTCAGTCACATATACAACCCTACCACACCTACCCTTACGAGTGTGATTATCTTATATCTTTTACTAACCCTTATTGTCGTAGTCAAACTACGATCAACCTTTTCCGGACCCCTTCGAACACCCTAATGACAGCACCTATACGAAAATCACACCCCCTTTTTAAAATCGGAGCCCTAGTAGACCTACCCACTCCAGCCAACATTTCTATTCTCTGAAATTTTGGATCCCTTCTAGGCATGTGTTTAATGGTTCAAATCACAACAGGATTAGGCTATTTCTATCCATACACTACACAGCAAATGTAGACCTTGCCTCTTCAAGGGTAGCTCACATCTGCCGAGACGTAAATTATGGCTGACTCCTCCGAACGGCGCTTTATTTACTATGGGTCATTTTTATATATGCACACCTGATCAGTAGGAGTAATTATCCTATTCTTAACTATAGCGACAGCCTTCCTAGGATACGTGCTACTGTGAGGACATATCATTCTGGGGGGACACCGTAATTACTAATCTGATATCAGCAATCCCCTTCGTAGGCACAGACTTAGTACAATGAATTTAAGGGGGTTCGCAGTACGTAACGCAACCCTAACACGATTCTTCACCTTCCATTTCTTATTCCCATTCATTATTGCAGCCACCTCTATAGTCCACATCTTGTTCTTACATCAAACAGGATCCAACAACCCCCTATGAATTTCCAGACAACTGGAAAAAGTGCCATTCCATCCATATTTCTCATTTAAAGACATCGTAGGGTTTATATATAGTCACACTAGCCGCCCTAATCATCCTGACACTCCTCGATCCCTACCTATCTACTCGGAGGTCCAGACAACTTTATTCCAGCCAAGCCCCTGGTAACACCAGCCCACATTCAGCCAGAAGGATACTTCCTGTTCGCCTACGCAATCCTATGATCAATCCCAAACAAATCAGGCGGAGTTATCGCCCTAGTCACGTCAGTGGCCACCTCATTCACCCTACCACTCACACACAAAAACAAGTTCCGAAGACTAGCCTTCCACCCAATCAGACAAATTTTATTTTGATATATGATTAGAATAATAATTTTACTCACATGAATCGGGGCTCGACCAGTATAAGATCCTTGCATCCTCACAGGACAAATCCTAACATTTCTATATTTCTCCTTCTTCATAATTAATCCGTTGGCAATAATCGCGTGAGATAAACTCATGGGCTGACTATTTACCTTTAGGAAGACAAGTGTTTTGAAGCACCCAACAAGAGTTCGAATCTCTTAATAGTCTATCCTAATTTCTGTACAACCCCATACTAGGGCAACCTCTAAATAAACCTTCAATCCCATGAGAAAAAATGCAATAATAAGCCAACCACAACAAAGCCAAAGGAAACCCTAAGAGAAGAAATCAACAACAACGCTGACAACTCCCAAATGGCCCCAAGTCAAATCCCCCTGCCAGAAATAACCTACTAAGCGGAATTAGAGCAAGACTGACCTCATAAGAGACAGTCTGAGCAACAGAGCGAAGACAGCCCAAAATGGAAGACTTAGAATCAGAAGCCCCTATAGTAGAGTACACTCTTGCTCTAGTACAACAGAGGAAGGAGAATAAGACCCCAAATTCGAAAGAGAACAAGCCAAGCTCGTATGGCATCAGACACCAGCAGACTAAAGCAATAAAGAACCTAACCACAGGAGACAATTTAATAATAAGGAATAAAGTTATATACTTACAGCAGGAAAATTTGCTCCTTAGTGAATCATTTAACAGCATCAGCAAAAGGCTGTAACAGACCAGCATAACCCACTTTATTAGGACCCTTGCGAATTTGAATATAGCCCAAAGTCTTACGCTCAAGCAATGTAAAAAAAACAAAAAAAAAAACAACAGAAACCAAAAATAAAATCACTAAAAGTAAGTAGCTAACCAACTTAATCAAAACCATCATAGAAAGAATTCACAAAGAACTACTTCCTATTACTTACAGTAATCACTAAATTAACGGATCCTAAATCCGACGCACCAATCTGCCAAGGCAATCCATTAAAGTTTGTCTTGCACAAAGATTATCTCAAAAGCTCAATCCTTTCGTACTAAAGCCATTTTTAAACTCTTAAGAGATAGAAACCAACCTGGCTTTGAACTCAAATCATGTAAAGTTTTAAAGGTCGAACAGCTAAACGGCTTCACCTAGCTGAAATTTTAATTCAGCATCGAGGTCGCAACTACTCTTGTCGATAAGAACTCTCAAAGAAAATCACGCTGTTATCCCTAAAGCAACTTATTCTCTTACTCCCCAAGGGAGGATCAAACACCAATTAACACTATAAAATTCAATAGACAGTTACATATATCTACATCTCCCCAACGAAATATAAACCAGACAAAACTACTTTTCACCCACATCGCAAATCAAGCCTAACTTATATTAAGTTTTACAGGGTCTTATCGTCCTGTTAATTAATTTGAGCCTTTTCACTCAAAAGTTAAATTTGGACATCGTAAAGGAGACAGCTTGTCCCTCGTCCAACCATTCATTCAAGCCTCCAATTAAGACTACTGACTATGCCATATACCTTCACACGGTCAACATACTGCGGCCCTTTAAATAAATCAGTGGGCAGGCTAGACTTTATAACTAATTCACACAGACATGTTTTTGATAAACAGGTGGGGAAAAAATTTGCCGAGTTCCGTCTAAATGCCTCTCCAAGTATTTAAAAAATAAATAACACTCCAACCTAAAAATTAACTTCAATCCTACTTATATAAACATGTTACCTGTCACTTAAACGGTAAATGAAATTCTTTACTAAAAATAGCAAGCGTCTTATAAATATAAAAAACTCGACATTACTTTAACGTTATACCAAGATGGCTGATTTGAAGCCCACCTCAAATGAAAACAGACAAACCACTTAGCATAACAGCGGGTAAGAAGCTCATTCCTCCTACCATTACTATCCGATTAAATTTAAACCCGACACAAAATTAAATTCACTCAGTAAAGAACCACATATACAGAGACTGACTAACATATCACCACTAGAGATTCATTACAGATCACTTGACAACGTAAAAGAGCAATAAACTCTAGCTCTCCTGTTTCGGGACCTCAAAACTAATATATATACAATATAGTTCACCCCTGATACAAAAGGTACGAATTACCCAAATTCAATAATAATTCCGTCACTGTACTCATCAACTATAATCTCTAAACGAAATTCTACAAAATACTAACCAACAAAATCAATTAACTCTTTATCAAACTAGGCTACGAACGAAATCACTCCAATAACAAGCAATTATTAAGTAGAGCCTCAAAGGCAATCCCTCCAGCGTAAGTGGAGTGCTTAAGCATTAGCTCCAACTCAACCTCGTAGATGCATTTTCCAATACAACTACTATACAGTATATGTTACGACTTATGTCACTTTAAAGAATGAGAGTGACGGGCGATGTGTACAGATCCTAGAGCTACTATCAATCTAACATGCTAAAAAAGAAATACAATTAAGTCCACCTTCAAGACCTCATTTCAGAGAACTATTCGTCTACAAATATAATAATGTTACTTTCACTATAAAACTTTTTGTGGGCTTTATTATAACAAATATCTAGTATATGTGAAGGATAACATAAATCTCTCCCTATTTTTCTTATGTATTCAGTTTCTTGATCCAAATACTGGGGACTGACAACGCGCAAAGCTCGTAAAAACATAGAAGGAAAATGTGATATTTTGATGTTGGGGTGATGGCCTGAATAAAAATGGACATAAGTTAAGTTGTTGGTTGTTTCCTATAAATACTGAATTTGCATTGAAATGGTTCTCTGTGTATTAAAACATCTAAGAAAGGGAGGTAATTGTCTTTTCTAATTCTAAAGTGAACTTATTGGATGGTACCCGGTTATTCAAATTAGAAAGTAAATCATTTACACCAATACTAGCAGGCAAAACATCTAAAATATCGTCAACATATCTATACCACCTTGAAGGAGTATAAATGATATTAGGTAAATATCGTCTTTCAAGGACTTCCATGTACAAGTTTGAGAGGAGTGGGGATAAAGGGTTGCCCATTGCCATACCAAATATTTGTTGGTAAAATGCACCATTGAATATAAACTTACAATGACAAATGCTCAACCTAGTGAGTGAAATAATATGACTTACAGGTATAGGTAATTCATGATGGATTAGTTCATTACTAAGATACTCTAAAATAGAATCTATAGGGACTTTAGTAAAAAGGGAACAAACATCAAAACTGACGGATCTATCAGTGGGGCAAAAAGTTATTCTGCTTAATTTATCAACTAAATCTAGACAATTATACACGTGAGAATCGGGGATAGTTCCAAGTAGCCTAAAGGGGATAAGAGCTTGCTAATATATTTCGAAAGATTATAATTATGATGCTGAGCCAACAGTACTGATAACAGGCCGCATAGGATTATTTTCTTTGTGCGGTTTTACTAATCCATAGAAGTGAGGTAACGAGGGAAATTTTACTGACAACTGACCTATTAGTTCTTTTTTATCTTTAAGGATTTTTTTCACTGTGCCACTGAAATTTTTTATGACTTGATCAAGGGGATTTTTTGGTAGTTTTTTGTAAGTTGTATCATCATCCAGTAGGGCTTGCACACGTGATATGTAGTCAGCTTTATCTAAAATTGAAATACTGTTCGATTTATCAGCTTTTGTGATGTGGATTGTATTGTCTTTTTTACGATCGGTCAAGTTTTTCTTATAGCGAGCAGGGAAATTACTTTCAGGCCTAACATTGGCAGCTCCATAAACAATACCTTAAATTATGTCAACATGACTTTGAGGAAGACCACAATTTTTTCAAATGTACACAGGGACGACGCAATCGTTAAAGCGGAGGGTCTGCCTATTCGATACAGAGAAGGATAAACCATATCCGAATGCACTCACAACATTTTCACTCATTTGCTTACTTGATAAATTTATAACACAGTCATTAAGTGCACTGTTAGTCCAGTCACTGCTATCAATGAGATTTTTTAGTTTCCTGTCGAGTTTCGTTGTTAGGGCATCTGTGGTCCTACGAAGTTTTCCATAAATGTGTGGTCGCAGCGAGTCCTTCCAATCAGCCGGGATAGAATGATTGTGTGAAATTCTGGCTTTTTCTAATTCCCTTAATTTTTCCTTCTCCTCTTCCTTTGCGGCCGCTATGTGGCGTTTTAACACCATGGCACTGAATTCACTGAATGGGTGATGGTCCTGTCTTCTTAAACGGCGTGGTAGCAAGGATTTAGGGAGCACTTGTTCAGACGGGCACTTCTTCAGGAACTTCAGTTGAATTCGGCTAAGTAAAGGACGACAGAGTCGGAAGGCCTCACAGCACTCCAGTGTTTCCCTTTCCTTCGTGGATTTTATTTCTCTCTCTCTCTCTCTCTCTCTCTCTCTCTCTCTCTATATATACATATATATATATATATATATATATATATATATATATATATATATATATATATATATATATATATATATATATATATATATATATATATATATATATATATATATCTCATACTTTTCAACTTTTTTCTTCTGGTCTTCCATTTTGAAAATTATTAATATTATATTATTCAGAAGATGAAGAACCCTATTCATATGGAACAAGCCCACAAAAGGGGCAATTGACTTGGTAACTCAAGCTTCCCAAGATTATTATTATTATTATTATTAGTATTATTATTATTATTATTATTATTATTATTATTATTATTATTATTATTATTATTATTATTATTAACTGATCAAACTGGCGCTGCCATGAAAATCTCTAAATAATAATAATAATAATAATAATAATAATAATAATAATAATAATAATAATAATAATAATAATAATAATAATAATAATAATCTTTGGAAGCTTCAGTTTTAATTCAATGGCCTCTTTTGTGGTTTTTTTTCCCATATGAATAGGGTTCATCTTCTGAATAATAATAATAATAATAATAATAATAATAATAATAATAATAATAATAATAATAAACTCTCTCTCTCTCTCTCTCTCTCTCTCTCTCTCTCTCTCTCTCTCTCCCTCTCTCTCTCTCTCTCTCATTCCTGTTAAGATAGTTGCTTCAGTTACATTGCCCAGCATTTTTGACATTTTATATTTTACCCATTCTCAGCGCCCCCTTCCTATAGGGGGTGAACTTGGACTTGAAGGGCGTCGGGAATTTTACTATTCACCTCAGCGACCTCGAAAACTATGGATTAGAAACAAACCTGTCGCTTTCTTTAATTTTGGCATTTCACCCCTTCCCACAACCCAACCCCCTTTGGTGCCAGTGATGTCTTACCCCCACAGTGTTCTTTCCCAGATGTTAAGTCATATGTATACCAAGTTTGGTTGAAATTGCTCAGTGCATTTCAGAGTGTATGTGGAACATACATGTGCACACACATACATACATGCATATATTAATTTTTATATATAGAGATTATTATTATTATTATTATTATTATTATTATTATTATTATTATTATTATTATTATTATTATTATTATTATTATTATTACTGAGAAGAAACACAAGAAGCCTATGCATAAGGAACAAGCACAGAAAATGGGCCACTGACTCGAAATTCAAGAAGCGTCCAAAGAATGTTATCAAGGTGTTCATTCATCCGAAAGAAGTAACAGAAGGAAATGAGAAAAACAGAAAGAAGAAGAGATCAGTTATTAGGAAAAGAGACAAATTAACAATTTGATAAATAAACAAATGAATAAAAATGTCAATAGATTATTATCTAAATACAAGGAAAACTGTATTAGGATAATAATGCATTGGAACCAGCCACTTGCAGAAACTTTAGTTTAAATAGGACCATCAATTCCTAAGTAGTGAAAAGAATTTGCAGATCATTAAGTCCATTGTCTGAAGCAGGTATGACATAGCCACACCTCCATCCACTTATCCACACCCACTTGTATTTGACGTTGCCACACCTCCATCCACATATCCACAATCTTTTGTATATGACATAACCACACCTTCATCCACGTACCCACAATCTCTTTTATATGGCACAGCCACACCTTCATCCACATATCCACACCCTCTTGTACATGACATAGCCACACCTTCATCCACATATCCACACCCTCTTGTACATGACATAGCCATACCTTCATCCACATATTCACATTCTCTTGTATATGACAGAGCCACACCTTCATCCACATATCCACACCCTCTTGTAAATGACATAGCCACACCTTCGTCCACATATCAACACCCTCTTGTAAATAACATAGCCGCACCTTCATCCACATATTCACAATCTTTTGTATATGACATAGCCACACCTTCATCCACATATCCACAATCTCTTGTATATGACATAGTCACACCTTCATCCACATATCCACAATCTCTTGTACATGACATAGTCACACCTTCATCCACATATCCACAATCTCTTGTATATGACAGTGTCACACCTTCATCCACATATCCACAATCTCTTGTATATGACACAGTCACACCTTCATCCACATAGCCACAGTCTCTTGTACATGACATAGCCACACCTTCATCCACATATCCACAATCTCTTGTATATGACATAGCCACACCTTCATCCACATATCCACAATCTCTTGTATATGACATAGTCAGACCTTCATCCACATATCCACAGTCTCTAGTATATGATATAGTCACACCTTCATCCACATATCCACAATCTTTTGTATATGACATAGCCACACCTTCATCCACATATCCACCTTCTCTTGTATAAAACATAGTCACACCTTCATCCACATATCCACAATCTCTTGTATATGACATAGCCACACCTTCATCCACATATCCACAATCTCTTGTATATGACATAATCACACCTTCATCCACATATCCACAATCTCTTGTATATGACATAGCCACACCTTCATCCACATATCCACAATCTCTTGTATATGACATAGTCACACCTTCATCCACATATCCACAATCTTTTGTATATGACGTAGTCACACCTTCATCCACATATCCACAATCTCTTGTATATGACATAGTCACACCTTCATCCACATATCCACAATCTCTTGTATATGACATAGTCACACCTTCATCCACATATCCACAATCTCTTGTAAATGACATAGCCACACCTTCATGAGCATATCCACAATCTTTTGTATATGACATAGCCACACCTTCATCCACATATCCACAATCTCTTGTATATGACATAGTCACACCTTCATCCACATATCCACAATCTCTTTTATATGACATAGCCACACCTTCATCCACATATCCACAATCTCTTGTATATGACATAGCCACACCTTCATCCACATATCCACAATCTCTTGTATAAGACATAGCCACACCTTCATCCACATATCCACAATCTCTTGTATAAGACATAGCCACACCTTCATCCACATATCCACAATCTCTTGTATATGACATAGTCACACCTTCATCCACATATCCATAATCTCTTGTATATGACATAGCCACACCTTCATCCACATATCCACACCCTCTTGTAAATGACATAGCCACACCTTCATGAGCATATCCACAATCTTTTGTATATGACATAGCCACACCTTCATCCACATATCCACAATCTTTTGTATATGACATAGCCACACCTTCATCCACATATCCACAATCTCTTGTATATGACATAGTCACACCTTCATCCACATATCCACAATCTCTTGTATATGACATAGCCACACCTTCATCCACATATCCACAATCTCTTGTATATGACATAGTCACACCTTCATCCACATATCCACAATCTCTTGTATATGACATAGTCACACCTTCATCCACATATCCACAATCTCTTGTATATGACATAGCCACACCTTCATCCACATATCCACACCCTCTTGTAAATGACATAGCCACACCTTCATCCACATATCCACAATGTCTTGTATATGACATAGCCACACCTTCATCCACATATCCACAATCTCTTGTATATGACATAGCCACACCTTCATCCACATATCCACAATCTCTTGTATATGACATAATCACACCTTCATCCACATATCCATAATCTCTTGTATATGACATAGCCACACCTTCATCCACATATCCACACCCTCTTGTAAATGACATAGCCACACCTTCATCCACATATCCACAATGTCTTGTATATGACATAGCCACACCTTCATCCACATATCCACAATCTCTTGTATATGACATAGCCACACCTTCATCCACATATCCACAATCTCTTGTATATGACATAATCACACCTTCATCCACATATCCACAATCTCTTGTATATGACATAGCCACACCTTCATCCACATATCCACCTTCTCTTGTATAAAACATAGTCACACCTTCATCCACATATCCACAATCTCTTGTATATGACATAGCCACACCTTCATCCACATATCCACAATCTCTTGTATATGACATAATCACACCTTCATCCACATATCCACAATCTCTTGTATATGACATAGCCACACCTTCATCCACATATCCACAATCTCTTGTATATGACATAGTCACACCTTCATCCACATATCCACAATCTTTTGTATATGACGTAGTCACACCTTCATCCACATATCCACAATCTCTTGTATATGACATAGTCACACCTTCATCCACATATCCACAATCTCTTGTATATGACATAGTCACACCTTCATCCACATATCCACAATCATTTGTATATGACATAGCCACACCTTCATCCACATATCCACAATCTTTTGTATATGACATAGCCACACCTTCATCCACATATTCACAATCTTTTGTATAAGACATAGCCACACCTTCATCCACATATCCACAATCTCTTGTATATGACATAGCCACACCATCCACATATCCACAATCTATTGTAAATGACATAGCCACACCTTCATCCACATATCCACAATCTCTTGTATATGACATAGCCACACCTTCATCCACATATCCACAATCTCTTGTATATGAGATAGCCACACCTTCTTCCACATATCCACAATCTCTTGTAAATGACATAGCCACACCTTCATCCACATATCCACAATCTCTTGTATATGACATAGTCACACCTTCATCCACATACCCACAATCTTTTGTATATGACATAGCCATACCTTCATCCACATATCCACAATCTTTTGTATATGACATAGCCACACCTTCATCCACATATCCACAATCTTTTGTATAAGACATAGTCACACCTTCATCCACATATCCACAATCTCTTGTAAATGACATAGCCACACCTTCATCCACATATCCACAATCTCTTGTATATGACATAGTCACACCTTCATCCACATATCCACAATCTTTTGTATATGACATAGCCACACCTTCATCCACATATCCACAATCTTTTGTATAAGACATAGTCACACCTTCATCCACATATCCACAATCTCTTGTATATGACATAGCCACACCTTCATCCACATATCCACAATCTCTTGTATAAGACATAGCCACACCTTCATCCACATATCCACAATCTCTTGTATAAGACATAGCCACACCTTCATCCACATATCCACAATCTCTTGTATATGACATAGTCACACCTTCATCCACATATCCATAATCTCTTGTATATGACATAGCCACACCTTCATCCACATATCCACAATCTCTTGTATAAGACATAGCCACACCTTCATCCACATATCCACAATCTTTTGTATAAGACATAGTCACACCTTCATCCACATATCCACACCCTCTTGTAAATGACATAGCCACACCTTCATCCACATATCCACAATGTCTTGTATATGACATAGCCACACCTTCATCCACATATCCACAATCTCTTGTATATGACATAGCCACACCTTCATCCACATATCCACAATGTCTTGTATATGACATAGCCACACCTTCATCCACATATCCACAATCTCTTGTATATGACATAGCCACACCTTCATCCACATATCCACAATCTCTTGTATATGACATAGCCACACCTTCATCCACATATCCACAATCTTTTGTATAAGACATAGCCACACCTTCATCCACATATCCACAATCTCTTGTATATGACATAGTCACACCTTCATCCACATATCCATAATCTCTTGTATATGACATAGCCACACCTTCATCCACATATCCACAATCTCTTGTATATGACATAGCCACACCTTCATCCACATATCCACAATCTCTTGTATATGACATAGCCACACCTTCATCCACATATCCACAATCTCTTGTATAAGACATAGCCACACCTTCATCCACATATCCACAATCTCTTGTATATGACATAGTCACACCTTCATCCACATGTCCATAATCTCTTGTATATGACATAGCCACACCTTCATCCACATATCCACACCCTCTTGTAAATGACATAGCCACACCTTCATGAGCATATCCACAATCTTTTGTATATGACATAGCCACACCTTCATCCACATATCCACAATCTTTTGTATATGACATAGCCACACCTTCATCCACATATCCACAATCTCTTGTATATGACATAGTCACACCTTCATCCACATATCCACAATCTCTTGTATATGACATAGCCACACCTTCATCCACATATCCACAATCTCTTGTATATGACATAGTCACACCTTCATCCACATATCCACAATCTCTTGTATATGACATAGTCACACCTTCATCCACATATCCACAATCTTTTGTATATGACGTAGTCACACCTTCATCCACATATCCACAGTCTCTTGTACATGACATAGCCACACCTTCATCCACATATCCACAATCTCTTTTATATGACATAGCCACACCTTCATCCACATATCCACAATCTCTTGTATATGACATAGCCACACCTTCATCCACATATCCACAATGTCTTGTATATGACATAGTCACACCTTCATCCACATATCCACAATCTCTTGTACATGACATAGTCACACCTTCATCCACATATCCACAATCTCTTGTATATGACAGTGTCACACCTTCATCCACATATCCAAAATCTCTTGTATATGACATAGCCACACCTTCATCCACATATCCACAATCTCTTGTATATGACATAGCCACACCTTCATCCACATATCCACAATCTTTTGTATATGACGTAGTCACACCTTCATCCACATATCCACAGTCTCTTGTACATGACATAGCCACACCTTCATCCACATATCCACAATCTCTTTTATATGACATAGCCACACCTTCATCCACATATCCACAATCTCTTGTATATGACATAGCCACACCTTCATCCACATATCCACAATCTCTTGTATATGACATAGTCACACCTTCATCCACATATCCACAATCTCTTGTATATGACATAGTCACACCTTCATCCACATATCCACAATCTCTTGTACATGACATAGCCGCACCTTCATCCACATATCCACAATCTCTTGTACATGACATAGCCACACCTTCATCCACATATCCACAATCTCTTGTATATGACATAGCCACACCTTCATCCACATATCCACAATGTCTTGTATATGACATAGTCACACCTTCATCCACATATCCACAATCTCTTGTACATGACATAGTCACACCTTCATCCACATATCCACAATCTCTTGTATATGACAGTGTCACACCTTCATCCACATATCCAAAATCTCTTGTATATGACATAGCCACACCTTCATCCACATATCCACAATCTCTTGTATATGACATAGCCACACCTTCATCCACATATCCACAATCTTTTGTATATGACGTAGTCACACCTTCATCCACATATCCACAGTCTCTTGTACATGACATAGCCACTCCTTCATCCACATATCCACAATCTCTTTTATATGACATAGCCACACCTTCATCCACATATCCACAATCTCTTGTATATGACATAGCCACACCTTCATCCACATATCCACAATCTCTTTTATATGACATAGTCACACCTTCATCCACATATCCACACCCTCTTGTAAATGACATAGCCACACCTTCATCCACATATCCACACCCTCTTGTACATGACATAGCCACACCTTCATCCACATATCCACAATCTCTTGTATATGACATAGCCACACCTTCATCCACATATCCACAATCTCTTTTATATGACATAGTCACACCTTCATCCACATATCCACACCCTCTTGTAAATGACATAGCCACACCTTCATCCACATATCCACACCCTCTTGTACATGACATAGCCACACCTTCATCCACATATCCACAATCTCTTTTATATGACATAGCCACACCTTCATCCACATATCCACAATCTCTTTTATATGACATAGCCACACCTTCATGAGCATATCCACAATCTTTTGTATATGACATAGCCACACCTTCATCCACATATCCACAATCTTTTGTATATGACATAGCCACACCTTCATCCACATATCCACAATCTCTTGTATATGACATAGTCACACCTTCATCCACATATCCACAATCTCTTGTATATGACATAGCCACACCTTCATCCACATATCCACAATCTCTTGTATATGACATAGTCACACCTTCATCCACATATCCACAATCTCTTGTATATGACATAGTCACACCTTCATCCACATATCCACAATCTCTTGTATATGACATAGTCACACCTTCATCCACATATCCACAATCTCTTGTATATGACATAGCCACACCTTCATCCACATATCCACACCCTCTTGTAAATGACATAGCCACACCTTCATCCACATATCCACAATGTCTTGTATATGACATAGCCACACCTTCATCCACATATCCACAATCTCTTGTATATGACATAGCCACACCTTCATCCACATATCCACAATCTCTTGTATATGACATAGTCACACCTTCATCCACATATCCACAATCTCTTGTATATGACATAGCCACACCTTCATCCACATATCCACAATCTCTTGTATATGACATAGTCACACCTTCATCCACATATCCACAATCTCTTGTATATGACATAGTCACACCTTCATCCACATATCCACAATCTCTTGTATATGACATAGTCACACCTTCATCCACATATCCACAATCTCTTGTATATGACATAGCCACACCTTCATCCACATATCCACACCCTCTTGTAAATGACATAGCCACACCTTCATCCACATATCCACAATGTCTTGTATATGACATAGCCACACCTTCATCCACATATCCACAATCTCTTGTATATGACATAGCCACACCTTCATCCACATATCCACAATCTCTTGTATATGACATAATCACACCTTCATCCACATATCCACAATCTCTTGTATATGACATAGTCACACCTTCATCCACATATCCACCTTCTCTTGTATAAAACATAGTCACACCTTCATCCACATATCCACACCCTCTTGTATATGACATAGCCACACCTTCATCCACATATCCACACCCTCTTGTAAATGACATAGCCACACCTTCATCCACATATCCACAATCTCTTGTATATGACATAGCCACACCTTCATCCACATATCCACAATCTCTTGTATATGACATGGCCACACCTTCATCCACATATCCACAATCTCTTGTATATGACATAGTCACACCTTCATCCACATATCCACAATCTCTTGTATATGACATAGCCACACCTTCATCCACATATCCACAATCTCTTGTATATGACATAGTCACACCTTCATCCACATATCCACAATCTCTTGTATATGACATAGTCACACCTTCATCCACATATCCACAATCTCTTGTATATGACATAGTCACACCTTCATCCACATATCCACAATCTCTTGTATATGACATAGCCACACCTTCATCCACATATCCACACCCTCTTGTAAATGACATAGCCACACCTTCATCCACATATCCACAATGTCTTGTATATGACATAGCCACACCTTCATCCACATATCCACAATCTCTTGTATATGACATAGCCACACCTTCATCCACATATCCACAATCTCTTGTATATGACATAATCACACCTTCATCCACATATCCACAATCTCTTGTATATGACATAGCCACACCTTCATCCACATATCCACCTTCTCTTGTATAAAACATAGTCACACCTTCATCCACATATCCACACCCTCTTGTATATGACATAGCCACACCTTCATCCACATATCCACACCCTCTTGTAAATGACATAGCCACACCTTCATCCACATATCCACAATCTCTTGTATATGACATAGCCACACCTTCATCCACATATCCACAATCTCTTGTATATGACATGGCCACACCTTCATCCACATATCCACAATCTCTTGTATATGACATAATCACACCTTCATCCACATATCCACAATCTCTTGTATATGACATAGCCACACCTTCATCCACATATCCACCTTCTCTTGTATAAAACATAGTCACACCTTCATCCACATATCCACAATCTTTTGTATATGACATAGTCACACCTTCATCCACATATCCACAATCTCTTGTATTTGACATAGCCACACCTTCATGCACATATCCACAATCTCTTGTATATGACATAGTCACACCTTCATCCACATATCCACAATCTCTTGTATATGACATAGCCACACCTTCATCCACATATCCACAATCTTTTGTATATGACATAGCCACACCTTCATCCACATATCCACAATCTTTTGTATAAGACATAGCCACACCTTCATCCACATATCCACAATCTCTTGTATATGACATAGCCACACCATCCACATATCCACAATCTATTGTAAATGACATAGCCACACCTTCATCCACATATCCACAATGTCTTGTATATGACATAGTCACACCTTCATCCACATATCCACAATCTCTTGTATATGACATAGCCACACCTTCTTCCACATATCCACAATCTCTTGTAAATGACATAGCCACACCTTCATCCACATATCCACAATCTCTTGTATATGACATAGTCACACCTTCATCCACATACCCACAATCTTTTGTATATGACATAGCCATACCTTCATCCACATATCCACAATCTTTTGTATATGACATAGCCACACCTTCATCCACATATCCACAATCTTTTGTATATGACATAGTCACACCTTCATCCACATATCCACAATCTCTTGTAAATGACGTAGCCACACCTTCATCCACATATCCACAATCTCTTGTATATGACAGTCACACCTTCATCCACATATCCACAATCTTTTGTATATGACATAGCCATACCTTCATCCACATATCCACAATCTTTTGTATATGACATAGCCACACCTTCATCCACATATCCACAATCTTTTGTATAAGACATAGTCACACCTTCATCCACATATCCACAATCTCTTGTAAATGACGTAGCCACACCTTCATCCACATATCCACAATCTCTTGTATATGACAGTCACACCTTCATCCACATATCCACAATCTTTTGTATATGACATAGCCACACCTTCATCCACATATCCACAATCTTTTGTATAAGACATAGTCACACCTTCATCCACATATCCACAATCTCTTGTATATGACATAGTCACACCTTCATCCACATATCCACAATCCCTTGTATATGACGTATCCACACCTTCATCCACATATCCACAATCTCTTATATATATATATATATATAATGTATGCATAATTTAAGGTAAACATACATATATGCCTAACTAAACTGGCTATTTCATTTGCCTTGTCAAATGCAGCAATCTCTTGTGTATATATATATATATATATATATATATATATATATATATATATATATATATATATATATATATATATATATATATATATATATATATGTATGTATGTATATATACATATATATATATATATATATATATATATATATATGTATGTATGTATATATACATATATATATATATATATATATATATATATATATATATATATATATATATATATAATTTAAAGTAAATATACATATACACACAGCTAAACTTGCTATTTCATTTGCTTTGTCAAACGCAGCATTCAGCATAGTTGTTATGCAGACAGTGACTGTAGAATTGCCCTTTCCTCTTCCCCTCCTCCTCCTCCTCCTCCTCCTCCTCCTCAGGCACAGAGCAAATAACTGTGACTGTATACAAGGCACCGGTGTTCTTCAGTTCCTTCAGTGAACGAAGGTCTCCCCAGGAAAAGCCGCCTAAGCCAGGATTTTGTCTTGCAACCCGATTCAGTTAATCCTAATATGATCCTTTTTCCCTGTCGAATATGAATGGAAATGGCCATTATGGTTGTCTATCATTTGACTGTAATTGTTAGGCATCACTCACAGTTCTTCGAATAATGTTGCAGTGCAATGAACACCTTTGGTTACATTTTGAAAAACCATGGCCAATTTCATAAAAGTGATGGGCTGGAATATGACATTTTAATCGAACAAGTATAACCCAGAGGCATTCTGTAGCTAGACACATTTCCACTCCCACTAACACTGAGGTGGCGGGAGAAGAGTGCAACCGTATGTAGAACCCATATGGAAGGAGAGATGTCTTCCTTTGAAAACACAAAATAATGAAAGTAAAGTTTTGGTTCCTCCACTACAATAACAGAACGTACTTGACATCCAAACAGGTATTACACCAACGGGCCAAAGGTAAGAAATTTCTATTCTCGGAGAAACTTTGTGAAGGGATTTTGAGACTAGAATTTTACACTGTATAATTTACCAGGATGCATAAAAAATTTAATCTTTGTCATATGTTAGACTAAGCATTTCCTCCACAGTTCCTAGGGACCTTCCAAACGCAGTCTACAAGGGCAATGCTGCGGCTGTGAAGACATTCCTGACAGATGGATCAAGGGCACACGCAGACAGTAGGTTTCTTGTTAGAGTTGATAACCTTGCACCCTTCAGGGCTACACTTCTAGGGCAAGATCTTTGGGCATTCTTATGAGGGGATCATCCAGCTGTAGGGGCACTTCTAGAACAGGTGCTGAACGTATACCAGAGGCAGATAATCTTATGTCACTCTTCATTTTAGAATTTAGAGTTCATAAATAGTCATGGATACACTCAGAGGGAATGTTGCTACCATAGATGCTGATGATGAAAATGGCAAAACAGCATTGCATAGAGCTGTCGAAGATAACAACGCTAGTTTAGTTCAGGAACTCATTGAGAATGGGGCCAGAGTAGATGTTCATGATAGTGATCAATGCACTCCTTTGCATCTTGCAACAATTAGGGGATATATTCCAATAATAAAAGCTCTTATACAAGCAAATGGTAACTTATATAATGTTGATACCTGTGGAAATATGGGTGCTCATGATGCGGCTTTGGGTGGGAAATGTGAGGCTACTGAGCTTCTTTTAGAGTCGGGGTTTGATGTAAACTGCAAAAACCAAACAGGAAATACATTGCTTCATTTAGCGGCTCAAGAAGGTCACACAGAATTAGTGCAACTCTTGATCAGTAAAGGGGCAAACATAAATGACAAAAATAATATTGGACACACGGCATTACATGCAGCTGTTGAATCTAACAATGTTAGTGTAGTTCAAGAACTCATTGAGAGTGGGGCTACAGTAGATGCTCATGACAATCAACAATGCACTCCTTTGCATCTTGCAGCAATAGAGGGATATATTCCAATAATGAAGAGTCTTATACAAGCAAATGCAGATATATATGATGTTGATACTTTTGGCGATATGGGTGCTCATGATGCAGCTTTGGGTGGGAAATGTGAGGCTACTGAGCTTCTTTTAGAGTCGGGGTTTGATGTAAACTGCAAAAACCAAATAGGAAATACATTGCTTCATTTAGCGGCTGCAAAAGGTCACACAGAATTAGTGCAACTCTTGATCAGTAAAGGCGCAAATATAAATGACAAAAATGATAATGGTCTCACAGCATTACATGCAGCTGTTCAATCTAACAAAGTTAGTGTAGTTCAAGAACTCATTGAGAGTGGGGCTACAGTAGATGCTCATGGCAATGAACAACTCACTCCTTTGCATCTTGCAGCAATAAAGGGATATATTCCAATAATGAAGAGTCTTATACAAGCAAATGCAGATATATATGATGTTGATACTTTTGGCAATATGGGTGCTCACGATGCAGCTTTGCGTGGGAAATGTGAGGCTACTGAGCTTCTTTTAGAGTTGGGGTTTGATGTAAACTGCAAAAACCAAATAGGAAATACATTGCTTTATTTAGCGGCTGCAAAAGGTCACACAGAATTAGTGCAACTCTTGATCAGTAAAGGGGCAAACATAAATGACAAAAATAATATTGGACACACGGCATTACATGCAGCTGTTCACTCTAACAATGTTAGTGAAGTTCAAGAACTCATTGAGAGTGGGGCTACAGTAGATGCTCATGACAATCAACAATGCACTCCTTTGCATCTTGCAGCAATAGTGGGATATATTCCAATAATGAAGAGTCTTATACAAGCAAATGCAGATATATATGATATTGATACTTTTGGCAATATGGGTGCTCACGATGCAGCTTTGCGTGGGAAATGTGAGGCTACTGAGCTTCTTTTAGAGTTGGGGTTTGATGTAAACTGCAAAAACCAAATAGGAAATACATTGCTTTATTTAGCGGCTGCAAAAGGTCACACAGAATTAGTGCAACTCTTGATCAGTAAAGGCGCAAATATAAATGACAAAAATAATAATGGTCTCACAGCATTACATGCAGCTGTTCAATCTAACAATGTTAGTGTAGTTCAAGAACTCATTGAGAGTGGGGCTACAGTAGATGCTCATGACAATCAACAATGCACTCCTTTGCATCTTGCAGCAATAGAGGGATATATTCCAATAATGAAGAGTCTTATACAAGCAAATGCAGATATATATGATGTTGATACTTTTGGCGATATGGGTGCTCATGATGCAGCTTTGGGTGGGAAATGTGAGGCTACTGAGCTTCTTTTAGAGTCGGGGTTTGATGTAAACTGCAAAAACCAAATAGGAAATACATTGCTTCATTTAGCGGCTCAAGAAGGTCACACAGAATTAGTGCAACTCTTGATCAGTAAAGGGGCAAACATAAATGACAAAAATAATATTGGACACACGGCATTACATGCAGCTGTTTACTCTAAGAATGTTAGTATAGTTATAGAACTCATTGAGAGTGGGGCTACAGTAGATGCTCATGACAATCAACAATGCACTCCTTTGCATCTTGCAGCAATAAAGGGATATATTCCAATAATGAAGAGTCTTATACAAGCAAATGCAGATATATATGATATTGATACTTTTGGCAATATGGGTGCTCACGATGCAGCTTTGCGTGGGAAATGTGAGGCTACTGAGCTTCTTTTAGAGTTGGGGTTTGATGTAAACTGCAAAAACCAAATAGGAAATACATTGCTTTATTTAGCGGCTGCAAAAGGTCACACAGAATTAGTGCAACTCTTGATCAGTAAAGGGGCAAACATAAATGACAAAAATAATATTGGACACACGGCATTACATGCAGCTGTTGAATCTAACAATGTTAGTGTAGTTCAAGAACTCATTGAGAGTGGGGCTACAGTAGATGCTCATGACAATCAACAATGCACTCCTTTGCATCTTGCAGCAATAGAGGGATATATTCCAATAATGAAGAGTCTTATACAAGCAAATGCAGATATATATGATGTTGATACTTTTGGCGATATGGGTGCTCATGATGCAGCTTTGGGTGGGAAATGTGAGGCTACTGAGCTTCTTTTAGAGTCGGGGTTTGATGTAAACTGCAAAAACCAAATAGGAAATACATTGCTTCATTTAGCGGCTCAAGAAGGTCACACAGAATTAGTGCAACTCTTGATCAGTAAAGGCGCAAACATAAATGACAAAAATAATATTGGACGCACGGCATTACATGCAGCTGTTGAATCTAACAATGTTAGTGTAGTTCAAGAACTCATTGAGAGTGGGGCTACAGTAGATGCTCATGACAATCAACAACTCACTCCTTTGCATCTTGCAGCAATAGAGGGATATATTCCAATAATGAAGAGTCTTATACAAGCAAATGCAGATATATATGATGTTGATACTTTTGGCGATATGGGTGCTCACGATGCAGCTTTGGGTGGGAAATGTGAGGCTACTGAGCTTCTTTTAGAGTTGGGGTTTGATGTAAACTGCAAAAACCAAATAGGAAATACATTGCTTCATTTAGCGGCTCAAGAAGGTCACACAGAATTAGTGCAACTCTTGATAAGTAAAGGGGCAAACATAAATGACAAAAATTATATTGGACGCACGGCATTACATGCAGCTGTTCAATCTAACAAAGTTAGTGTAGTTCAAGAACTCATTGAGAGTGGGGCTACAGTAGATGCTCATGACAATGAACAATGCACTCCTTTGCATCTTGCAGCAATAAAGGGACATATACCAACAATAAAAACCCTTATTGATGCAAAGGCTGATTTATATAATATTGACTCTTGTGGTAATATGGTTGTTCATGTTGCGGCTACATTTGGACAATGTGATGCCACTGAGTTTCTGTTAGAGTCTGGGTTTCATGTAAATTGCAAAACCAACAAAGGAAAAACATTGCTTCAAATAGCGGCTTCTAAAGGTCACAGAGAAATAGTGCAACTCTTGATTAGTAAAGGGGCAAATATAAATGATAGAGGCCAATATGGTTACACGGCATTACATGCAGCTGTTCAGTCTAACAATCTTAGTTTAGTTCAATACCTCATTGAGCGTGGAGCTAAGGTAGATGCTCCTAACTTTGTAGACCAAACTCCTCTATGTATTGCAGTAATAAGGGGATATATTCCAATAATAAAAACACTTCTTCTTGAAAAAGCAGACATTTATAATATTGATGTTTGGGCTAATACATGTGCTCATGATGCAGTTTTCATCGGCAAAATAAATGTCATTGACGCCCTTTTAGAGTTGGGGTTGGATGTCAACTGCGACACCATGAAAGGAGACACATTGCTTGAATTAGCGGCTTATAAAGGTCATACAGAATTAGTGAAACTCTTGATCAGTAAATGGGCAGATTTAAATATCAAGGACAGCTATGGTTATACGGCATTAGATGCAGCTGTTCACTCCAACCATGTTAGTGTAGTTCAATACCTCACTGAGAAGGGGGCTAGGGTAGGTGATCATAACATTAAACAGCGAAAACCCTTTTCGCATCTTGCAGCACAAAGAGGAGATGAACTAATAATGAGATCAGTTATTCAGGATAATATTGATATATATAATATTAGAGGCTGTGGCAATATGGGAGCTCATGTTGCAGCTATATATGGGAAACGTGACGATATTGAGTTTTTTTTAGAGTTGGGGTTTGATGTAAACTGCAAAAACCAAAGAGGAAATACATTGCTTCATTTAGCGGCTCAAGAAGGTCACACAGAATTAGTGCAACTCTTAATAAGTAAAGGGGCAAACATAAATGATAAAAATTATATTGGACGCACGGCATTACATGCAGCTGTTGAATCTAACAATGTTAGTGTAGTTCAAGAACTCATTGAGAGTGGGGCTACAGTAGATGCTCATGACAATCAACAATGCACTCCTTTGCATCTTGCAGCAATAGTGGGATATATTCCAATAATGAAGAGTCTTATACAAGCAAATGCAGATATATATGATGTTGATACTTTTGGCAATATGGGTGCTCACGATGCAGCTTTGAGTGGGAAATGTGAGGCTACTGAGCTTCTTTTAGAGTTGGGGTTTGATGTAAATTGCAAAAACCAAATAGGAAATACATTGCTTCATTTAGCGGCTGCAAAAGGTCACACAGAATTAGTGCAACTCTTGATCAGTAAAGGGGCAAACATAAATGACAAAAATAATAATGGTCTCACAGCATTACATGCAGCTGTTCAATCTAACAAAGTTAGTGTAGTTCAAGAACTCATTGAGAGTGGGGCTACAGTAGATGCTCATGACAATCAACAATGCACTCCTTTGCATCTTGCAGCAATAAAGGGATATATTCCAATAATGAAGAGTCTTATACAAGCAAATGCAGATATATATGATATTGATACTTTTGGCAATATGGGTGCTCACGATGCAGCTTATGCTGGGAAATGTGAGGCTACTGAGCTTCTTTTAGAGTCGGGGTTTGATGTAAACTGCAAAAACCAAAGAGGAAATACATTGCTTCATTTAGCGGCTGCAAAAGGTCACACAGAATTAGTGCAACTCTTGATCAGTAAAGGGGCAAACATAAATGACGAAAATAATAATGGTCTCACAGCATTACATGCAGCTGTTTACTTTAACAATGTTAGTGTAGTTCAAGAACTCATTGAGAGTGGGGCTACAGTAGATGCTCATGACAATCAACAATGCACTCCTTTGCATCTTGCAGCAATAAAGGGATATATTCCAATAATGAAGAGTCTTATACAAGCAAATGCAGATATATATGATATTGATACTTTTGGAAACATGGGTGCTCATACTGCGGCTTTGGATGGAAAATTAGATGCTTTAGATATTCTTTTAGAGTCGGGGTTTGATGTAAACTGCACAACCAAAAAAGGAGAAACATTGCTTGAATTAGCGGCTTCTAAAGGTCACACAGAATTAGTGCAACTCTTGATCAGTAAAGGGGTAAATGTAAATGACAAAGACAAAATTGGTGACACGGCATTACATGCGGCTGTTGAATCGAACAAAGATAGTTTAGTTCAGGAACTCACTGAGAGTGGGGCTACAGCAGATATTCAGAGCAATGAATGATACATTTTCTTCTTGCGACAATGAAGGGATATATTCCTAAAATGACAACATTTATTTAGTTTAAAGCTAATATTCATAATATCAATATTAATGGAAATATGTGTGCTCACGATACGGTTTTTGCTGAGAGTTGTGATGTTTGGTGGTTCTTCTAGATTCTGGGGGTTGGTCTAAAGTGCAAAAGCAGTAAATGATTCACATTGCTCCAATTAGCAGCGTTGGACGGTCATAGAACAACAGTTGGTTTCTCTATCGGAAAAGGGGTAACTGTAAGTACCAAAGACAACGGAAGGAACATGGTATCAAATGTAGCTTTTGAATTCATCAGTGTCAGTTTAGTTCAGGAACTCCTTGAGACTGGGGCTGCAGCGGATGTTCAGAACAGAAGACACTGCACTCCTCCGAAATATCTTGCATCTGGGGGGGGGGGGATATCTTCTTATAACGGAAACTCGTCTTCAGGTGAAAGCTGATCTATATATTATCAGTGTCTGGGGCAATATGGGTACTCTTGATATTGCTATTTATAGGAAATATGGGTTCCATTTATAGAAAATATGATGTCCATTTATAGGAAATATGAGTTCCATTTATAGGAAATATAATACCCATTTATAGGACTTATGATGCCCATTTATAGGAAATATAATGCCCATTTATAGGAAATATGATGCCCATTTATGCCCAATTATAGGAAATATGATGCCCATTTATAGGAAATATGAGTTCCATTTACAGGAAATATGAGTTCCATTTATAGGAAATATAATGCCCATTTATAGGAAATATGATGCCCATTTATAGGAAATATGATATCCATTTATAGGAAATATGTTGCCCATTTATAGGATATATGTTGCCCATTTATAGGAAATATGATATTCATTCATAGGAAATATGATATCCATTTATAGGAAATATAGTGCCCATTTATAGGAAATATGATATCCATTTATAGGAAATATGATATCCATTTATAGGAAATATAATGCCCATTTATAGGAAATGTGATATCCATTTATAGGAAATATAATGCCCATTTATAGGAAATATGATATCCATTTATAGAAATATGTTATCCATTTAAAAGAAATATAATGCCCATTTATAGGAAATATGATATCCATTTATAGGAAATATGATATCCATTTATAGGAAATATGACATTCATTTATAGGAAATATAATGCCCACTTATAGGAAATATGATGCCCATTTATAGGAAATATTACGCATATGCACTTCGTTATGTTGTGTTGTGCGTTCCCAATGTTTGAATGACTCTGCTTCTTTTTATTGTGTTGATGTTCTGCAATAGCCGAGAACTCGGTTACTCATAGGAACGCAGGATACTTGGTAAATAATTCTTCACACACTATGTAACTTATTTCAGGAGGGAGGGTTAATGGATTTTGCCGGGCACTTTTTACATTTTTATTCTTATAACACTAAATTGTTCACACGGCCAGCCACACTGGACTTAGAAATTTCTCTTGATGTCAGAGAGGAGAGCGACACAGATCTTGCCCAAAAAGGGTTCAAGTTAACTCTAACTAAAAATTGATCAGAATGAACTCTGGACCTATGTTGAATAAAACTCCGCCTCTTTGAGGAAGTCTACTCTATTCTTAAAGGTTCAATTTCAACTCCCACTTTTGGCAAGGACAAATCAGGTCAATTTTGCTGACCTTTTCTCTTCATAATCATTCCTTTAGCTACTCCTTACTTTCCCATATAGTGAGGTTAGTTGTTTATTCAACTCAAATTTACTTGATCTCATGGCTCATCATTTCAAATTATCAACACCGTCTCTCTCTCTCTCTCTCTCTCTCTCTCTCTCTCTCTCTCTCTCTCTCTCTCTCTCTCTCTCATAATCCCGATCACTGTAGAAATACTTTCAAATCCATTGCATAACAGAAATCTAATGTACATTTATAGGAAATATGCCCATTTATAGGAAATATGATGCTCATTTATAGGAAATATGATGCCCATTTAAAGGAAATACAATGCCCATTTATAGGAAATATGATGCCCATTTATAGGAAATATGATATCCATTTATAGGAAATATAATGCCCATTTGTAGGAAATATGATGCCCATTTATAAGAAATATAATGCCCATTTACAGGAAATACGATGCCCATTTATAGGAAATATGATGCCCATTTATGACCATTTATAGGAAATATGATGCCCACTTATAGGAAATATGAGTTCCATTTACAGGAAATATGAGTTCCATTTACAGGAAATATAATGCCCATTTATAGGAAATATGATATCCATTTATAGGAAATATGTTGCCCATTTATAGGAAGTATGATATTCATTTATAGGAAATATGATATCCATTTATAGGAAATATAGTGCCCATTTATAGGAAATATGATATCCATTTATAGGAAATATGATATCCATTTATAGGAAATATAATGGCCATTTATAGGAAATATAATGCCCATTTATAGGAAATATGATATCCATTTATAGAAATATATCCCTTTAAAGGAAATATAATGCCCATTTATAAGAAATGTGATATCCATTTATAGGAAATATGATATCCATTTATAGGAAATATAATGCCCATTTATAGGAAATATGATATCCATTTATAGGAAATATATATCCGTTTATAGTAAATATAATGCCCATTTATAGGAAATATGATATCCATTTATAGGAAATATGATATCCATTTATAGGAAATATAATGCCCATTTATAGGAAATATGATGCCCATTTATAGGAAATATAATGCCCATTTATAGGAAATATGCCCATTTATAGGAAATATGATGCTCATTTATAGGAAATATGATGCCCATTTAAAGGAAATATAATGCCCATTTATAGGAAATATGATGCCCATTTATAGGAAATATGATATCGATTTATAGGAAACATAATGCCCATTTGTAGGAAATATGATGCCCATTTATAAGAAATATAATGCCCATTTATAGGAAATATGATGCCCATTTATAGGAAATATAATGCCCATTTATAGGAAATATGCCCATTTATAGGAAATATGATGCTCATTTATAGGAAATATGATGCCCATTTAAAGGAAATATAATGCCCATTTATAGGAAATGTGATGCCCATTTATAGGAAATATGATATCGATTTATAGGAAATATAATGCCCATTTATAGGAGATATGATGCCCATTTATAGGAAATATAATGCCCATTTATAGGAAATATGATGCCCATTTATCGGAAATATGATATCCATTTATAGGAAATATAATGCCCATTAATAGGAAATATGATGCCCATTTATAGGAAATATGATATCCATTTATAGGAAATATAATGCCCATTTATAGGAAATATGATGCCCATTTATCAGAAATATGATATCCATTTATAGGAAATATAATGCCTATTTATAGGAAATATGATGCCCATTTATAGGAAATATGATACCCACATATAGGAAATATGATGCCCACATATAGGAAATATGATGCCCATTTATAGGAAATATAATGCCCATTCATAGGAAATATGTCCATTTATAGGAAATATGATATCCATTTATAGGAAATATGATATCCATTTATAGGAAATATGATGCCCATTTATAGGAAATATAATGCCCATTCATAGGAAATATGTCCATTTATAGGAAATATGATATCCATTTATAGGAAATATGATATCCATTTATAGGGAATATGATATCCATTTATAGGAAATATGATATCCATTTATAGGAAATATGAGGTCCATTTATAGGAAATATCAGAAGGGGAGAAGCACAGCCTCATTGGGCAGCCTGCCATGGTCAGAAGGTGTGAGCGCATCTCCTGATCCATGGAAGGGTGTAAGCAACGTTATCAACGAAAATGCAGAACCTTCACTTCTGTCCTGTGCATCTACAGATGTCCCAGACATGTCTATAACATGCTGCAGCCTCACAGCAGCAGCAGATGATGCTTCCTGGTGGTGGTGGATGCCTGTGCACAAGGAGGCTGAGAGAGCTGATCCTTCCACAAGTTGTCTGGTGAGTGTTGCAGGAACTTTTACCTACAATGTATTCCGCAGTTCATTTCTTATAAGAATGCAGGCAGCCTGCGAGTGTTTTGCTTTCTAGTGAGATGATAATGTGCACATACTGTGCATAGAATGTCTGTGAACAAATGCACATGAATACAGGGGTATATCAGCCAGAGTTTGTGTAATGTACATATTTACTGCACATTGGTGCAAAACATGGTATGTTAAGCTTCTGTTTGTGTGTGTTGTGTGCATCACTTAGGTGGAAATTGTGCAGTGCGTGAATGACGACTTATTATCCAGACACTGCTCTTTTCAGTACTTTGCTAAACTTCTTATTTTCTGACCTCCATCACTTGCATATCTTCTTTTGATTTTCACTCACAGTTTCTGTATCCAAAAGATGACTCGAAATTGACTGTCTGTGTGGTTAAAGTTCTCGGCCTCTGTAACCTCTGATACCTCTTCTTCTGTTTGCTTTTTCATTTAATATATTTAGTGTACCTTCAATGAGGATCTTAGACACTACTTCTCAGTTCCAGAGGCCCTTTATTCCTCACAACACTGGGCTGTGGAACAGCCTCCCTTCAGAGGATGATGTGCAGTTGGAACTTCTTCAGAAGTTCCAGCGAAGATGCAATCCATTACTACACTACTACTGCTCTCCTTGCATTTTCATGCACTTTTATCTATTTATTAGCTTATAAATTCATTTTTTTTCTAATAAGTGAGATCTGTTCTTTCTGTATTTCCCTTTACCTCCTCTTACTTCTAATGAACACCATCATATTCTTTGGAAGCTTGAATTTCAGGTTAATGGCCCCTTTGGTGGGCTTGTATTTGGAGCAAGCCCATCAAAGGGGCCATTGGCTTGAAATTTAGAATCTTGCAAAGAATATGGTGCTGATTGGGAAGGAATAAGAGGGAGGTAAATGGAAATACAGAAAGAAGAGATCCCATTCACTTACTAAAAAAGAAAAAATGAATTAACAAACTAACAAATAGATAAAAAATTAACAAACTAACAAATAGATAAAAGTGTATGAAAACACAAGGAGAATATTAGTAGGGTATTAATGCATTGCATCTTCGGTTGAACTTCTGAAGAAGTTCCAACTGCACATCATCCTCTGAAAAGAGACTGTTCCACAGCCCAGTGTTGTGAGGAATAAAGGGCCTCTGGAACTGAGAGGTAGTGCCTAAGATCCTCATTGAAGGTACACATAAATATATTTAAGGAAAAAACAAACAAAAGAAGCAATGGTAACAGAAGTTACAGAGGCCCATGTGAATAGGGTTCATCTAAATGAAATTAATAATAATAATATTAATAATAATGATAATAATAATAATAATTCACAAGGTAAAGGCCACAAAGAGTTTGTAAGTAGTAGCTGAGGCTCGATGGTGGAGGTAAATGATATTCTGCTCGGCTGCTCCTTCTTCATGTACTGACCGTTATTGTTTTCTCCTGCTACACCTCTTGTGATTCTACCTCTTCCTCTGACTGTCTAACTTCTGAACGTGATCTCTTGCAAGGAGGCATTTCGTTTTGACAGATCCTAATGCATTTTAAACAGGTTCCCCTCCCAGCCCATAACTGGGAGATATTACCAAGGTGCTAATGTCTTTGAATGGTTCAGAAAGAGGCCACTGTAGAAAACCAAGTTTAAGTACAAAAGAGGAGCTTTTGACCTGAACTAAGGTGTTCTTCAGCTGAAGAGCGCCTGAGTGAAGGTCAAAAGCCCCTGTTTAACATCTATTCACTTAAAGTTGGTTCTTTGCAGTGGCTTTTTCTTAAGCGTTCAAGACTAACACGAAGAATGCGTTCATATTACTGCCTAATGTTTTTTTTTCTTCTTTTCTTCTAACGGGTACCACTACCATAACCACTACCTGCCCTCCTTAACCTCAGTCCAAGTCCATGTGCTGAAGTGGAGTTTCTTCAGTAGAAACACAACCCAGACACCAGGACACCAGGCATCCGAGCGTTCTTTGAACGTGGCTCCAGAAACCCAGACGACGAAGGTCTGGATTCTGCAAAGATCGAGCTCCAGTTTCGAGTTCGTCTTCTCATTTAGAAGCCACAGACAACTACAGCGAGGGACAACAGACTGAGATAAGGAAAAACTACAGTACGAAGGTAAAGTTTAATCAGCAATATAGTATGTCTTTCTTTGGCAGTGAATTTCTACTTGAAATACTCAGTTATTGCTAAAACTTAATAAACGAATGAGGTTAGAAGCTCGTAGATAATAGGAAGATACAGTTAGCTACTGAGCATCTGTCTACATATAATAGAATATATTAGTGCTGCTTAAATAATTTTGTGGGAATGGGACTTAGAAATTGCCAGTAAATTGGTCCCACAGTATGAGATACTTAATGCTTAATCTCTCTCTCTCTCTCTCTCTCTCTCTCTCTCTCTCTCTCTCTCTCTCTCTCTCTCTCTCTCTCTCTCTCTCTCTCTCTCATGAACTATAATTTTTGAGGTCACTTGTAAATGAAACTGCAATGATGTCATATTTAAGTGATTTTGTTTCTTTCATTTAGTGAGCCATAGGCTAGTAGATTTCTAGTTTTTCCGGACCTCAAATATTTAGGAAGGTTTCCCCCCAAAATGAATCTGGATCTTGGAACCTTGAGGCACACTCAAGACGTCCTGAGCATCTCTTAAGAGGTCATGAGCCTCTATGACAATGACATAGGGGTGGTTTAGGAAGAATTGTTCTAAAATGAGCAACATCAGAGATTATTTCTGAATATTAGCCTTACTTCTGCTTTATTTTCTTATGCTTTCCTGTTGACATGACTATTCTGCTCCAACCTTTTACTTACCTAGCTATTTGATAGGCTCGACTTCCAGTCCTATCATTGATGCAAAAACTTTTGAATCTTTAAAACCTTCTGCTGTTGTATTGATGTTAAGAGTGGAATTTTAATGTCCAAGAATTCTTGACACATTATGGCATTCTCTTCAAGTTATTCTGCTCATCTGATAGGAATCTCTGACGCTGTCCACAGACGATCTCCGTAAGCTTTATGCATCTACACTATTTCCAGGATTGCTGCTAGGAGGAGACCTCTGAGGAGACCTCTAAGGAGAGGAGATCAAGCATCATGGAGGGAGTCGTACAAGGGGGTGGGCTGGAGCCTTCTCTTAACGAGGGTGGACCACTGTATTGGTAGCCCGTAACCGCCAAAACCTGACACCACCAGACACCGCCGACAGAATGGGCACAAGTCTGCAAAAATATCCGCCTGGAAAACGAGGCGGGAATGGGTCGACGACGTCGCTATTTTTTGACAACTCCTTGGAATGGCAAGCCCGGGCGGGAGCAGTGCAACATCCAATGTTGCTGGAATATCTGCAACTTTCTCCCCACCTGCCTAGAAGTTGTATGGAAGCTGCAGTCATCTCCAGGAAGACGACATATCAGTTGAATGTGACGTTTAAAAAAAATCACAAATAATCTTGAAGACTACTGGAACAAAGTCTTAAAAAACTATGGAGATCAGAAGCAACAGATAGTGGCAAAGTGATTGTGGGTTTTAGTCTGTGTTCGAATCCCCTCCTTTTTCAAAGGTGAAATCACCTGGGTGTCATTGTGAGATGGTTTGGGTTAATGCTCTGCTGGACCCTTCCTTCAGTGGTGTTAGAGCAAGGCCTCGCAGCACTCCTCCACTCCCGAATGAACAGATAAACGGATCTTTCAACTGACCCCGCTCTCATTGTAGTGTCCATTTTTTAACCCAAGCTGTACAGTGTGCCTCTGGAGTGCCTGACAAAAGTGAAAAAACAACAACCTGTGTGATCTGTGTCGGGAAATCCCTCACTGCCGTGACGAGTGCTGGGGGGTGGGTGTCCTGTTGGACTGAATCTCTAATTCTGAAGACGAAACTTTGGCAAGTTGCTTAGCTTCTGTCAGAAAGGAGTGCGAACAGACATGTGGAAATCTCGAATTTCCAACCTGCAGTTGGATTGTGAACAGCTCATAATGCGAACACAGCAGTGATGTGATACTGTCGGCACTTGTTTCACTCTTGTGATACAAGAAAGTCTGGAGATCACTCCGGTACTGGGCGGTACAGTACCGTCTGGTGTCCCCAGCTCTGAGGTCACCTGGTCTGGGGTTCCTTGGTGTTGTGACTGACCACCACAAGTGTGTGTGGGCGTGTGAAATTACTGCTTGTGCGATACAGAAGAAGAAGAATCTGCATAAGCACACACTGAGGCTAGAAGTTCCCTAGTGACTGACTGCAAGGGGAAATGACGAAGTGATGGGAATGGAATGTCATCATCATCACCTACGTGTCTCCTCTTCGTCCAGGGTGAATGATCTGAGCTGGAATGACAGCACAATCCAAGTATTGCCTATGGATATGGCGGGTGATGGCAGGTGGACACTTTTGTGCTGTTTCAGTTATTTTCTTGCAAGTGCTTATTATATAGATTTGATCAATTTTATGCCTTGCTTTACATGTTATGTATATTACACTTTTTTTCAGTGCTTAAATATTGTAATCTTTTAGGTTATAATTATGTTTTAAATATTACACATTTGTTGTTTTGGTGCATGACTGGTATTCCAGCTGAGTGGAAATAATATTGTTATGACGTTGTGGTAATGCAGTGTCGTAGACCTTTTGTGAATGCTATGACACCAAGGATTTTCATTTAGGAAAATGGAAATCAGTGGCGGTCTTCCATATATGCAGGACGTATATATTTACTCCTGTACTGATTGTGTATGCATGTGTGCATGAGGTGCTTCCTGCAAACATAAGATTGCAATGATTGGAACTGCAGCTTTTGTGATGATCCACAAAGCGTAGTGCATACAGACACCACCCTACTTGCGAACCAGTTACGTTCCAGACGGCCGTTCATGTGTTGAATTGTTTGCAATTTGGTTACTGTACTCTTCTCGCCTATTCAAGTACAGTAAGATATAAAGTCATTACAGTACTGTACGTTCTTTCATATAAAACACAGCACACTGTACAGTGTATACAGAATGTGGGCCAAAACAAAATTTGAACTTAGGGGTGGCAAAGGGGAGCACTCTGAACACAACTTGAATTTGCAATCCTGTTTGTTCGTATCTCTGAAGGTTCGTAAGTAGGGTGGTGTCTATATGCATGTATTTCATTTCTGCCATAAGATCCCCAGTGCATGTTAGTGGTTTATAGATAACTTTATAACTTTACATTATTGAGTTCACATTGGAACGAAAAATGGCTGCAGGCATTAATGCTGGATTTTGAGTAGGGAAGGAGAAGAAATCAAAGCTCAGCAATTATATTAGTCTTGTTGCCTGTGTCGTTTCTTTAAAAGCAAAGGTGGGAACTTTGATGACAATAAAACTATTATTAACCGTCTTAGGGGTAAACTTAATGGCTGCAGTTGTTTTTTGTAATCCACCTCTGCAATAAGATAAGAACAGTTGTAATCGATGAATGTATGGAAGGACTGATTTAAACTAAGTTGATTTTGCATTGCATTATTATTATTATTATTATTATTATTATTATTATTATTATTATTATTATTATTATTATTATTATTATTATTATTATTACTACTATAATTATTACTATTATTATTCAGAAAATGAAGAACCCTATTCATAAGGAACAAGGCCACCACAGGGGCCACTGACTTGAAATTCAAGAAGCTTCCAAAGAATGTTATTGAGGTGTTCATTCGAAAGAATTAACAGAAAGTAAGGGAGAATACAGAGAGTTGTTAGAGAGCCAGATAAATTAACAAATTAAAAAGTAGATAAAAATTTAAGTCAAATATTAAGACACAGGCTGAATTTCACCAGGGTAGCAGCTGCACAACTTCTTTTAGGAGGCTTCTTGTAGTACATATTATGCTCTACTTTAAACATTGTAAAAGTTGGTTTTAAATCAATAAAAAAAAAGGATAAAAAAACTCCTCGTATTCTTGGCCATGATTTTATCTAGCTTATTCATCTGGGACATATCACAGGGCATTCCGAGAGAGCAGGAACTGAAGGAACATACAGCCTAGGCCAAAGGCTAATAAGCGCTGGGACCTCTGGTGAGGTCATTCAGCGCTCAAAGGAAAACTGTCGACACTAAAAGGTCACAAAAGGTTAAGTCATTGCAGTTGAAGAAGCACTAGGACGTCATTGTCAGGAGAGGGTGGATAGCAAGATGGAAGAAAGAGAATGTGAACGGAGGTACAGTAAAAGGAATGAAAGAGGTTATAGCAGCTATGGGGCATGGAGGGGAAGCTGCAAAGGACCTTTAGTAATGCCTACAGTGCACCACGTGAGGTGCACAGAGGGCACTATACTCCCTAAGGGGGCCACTTATTCGGTCATTCCGAGAAATGAGGATGAAAGCGTCATGTGTGTAAGCCCAGGCTTCCAGAGGAAGTGACTCCTTGCCTAAGATAAGAGGCAATATATATATATATATATATATATATATATATATATATATATATATATATATATATATATATATATAGAAATAATCAACACACAATCACGTGTGGAACAGAAATAAATTTCTGACTCACGTCGGGACCGAGCCCAGGTCTTCCAGGTGGAAGGCAAGGGCGCCATCCACTTGGCCATACAAGTCTAAAAGAAGTTGGAACCTGAGAGCAACTGCACCCAAGGAATTACCTGGGCAAGCTAACTGCTTGCTATACCAGCGAGTTTTCCCCAACTTCCCGACTCAGCAATGAGCCAATAGACAGCATTTCATTCGAATTATCCCCTTTGAGTGAATAAGATAGAAATAATCAACACACAATCACGTGTGGAACAGAAATAAATTTCTGACTCATGTCGGGTAATTCCTTGGGTGCAGTTGCTCTCAGGTTCCAACTTCTTTTAGACTTGTATGGCCTAGTGGATGGCGCCCTTGCCTTCCACCTGAAAGACCTGGGTTCGATCCCGACGTGAGTCAGAAAAAAAAATTATATATATATATATATATATATATATATATATATATATATATATATATATATATATATATATATACTCTGGTCCTACAATGACCAAGTAAATGGCAGAAAACTGCATTGAATTATCCTGCTAATCAGAGCAAAAGCAAATTAGCAACAGAATCATCCGTGTGCAAGATAAAGCGACTGACACACATAGACACGACACTTCTTGGTATGACGTCATTCTCGCCTAAATAACTTCAGCCCTGTTATGGAATCACCACTTGCTCAGAAACCTGTGCTGAAATGCGTCATTATTCAAATTCTATTGCAATTTTGTCATTACATTTTCGTGTTCAAGACTCACCACACGGTTACCTTTCCAGGGATCTATTTCTGTCTTATTATTATTATTATTATTATTATTATTATTATTATTATTATTATTATTATTATTATTATTATTATTATTATTCTAAGATGAAGAACCCTGTTTATATGGAATAAGCCCACCACAGGGGCCACTGACTTCAAATTCAAACTTCCAGGGATTATTATTATTATTATTATTATTATTATTATTATTATTATTATTATTATTATTATTATTATTATTATTGAGAAGATGAAGAAACCTATTCATATGGAACAAGAAGCCCACAAAGGGACCATTAACTTGAAATTCAAGAAGCTTCCCAGGAATATTGAGGTGTTCATTAAGAGGAAGAAGTAAGAGGAGGTCAAGGGAAATATACAAAGAAAAAGAAATCTCACATATTAAAAAGAAAAAAATAAATTGATAAATAATAAACTAATAAAAGGAGGCACTGAGGCCATCTGCAGGTGAGTAGGAGAAATTAGAAGATCTAAGGAACGATTTCACTGCTACACAAGGGGGCTGGGCGTTGGGCGGGGGAAGGGTCTCGGATATTTTTCATCTTTTTTTTTTTTTTGACATGAAGTGAGTTTTGAGACCCACTGGAACAACTAGAGTAATCTCTGATCAGAAGAATGACCAATTACAAGTAAAAACTTCAACTGAATTCAAAGTCAAGGACGAGTTTATGACCTTGTTTCTCAGTCAGTCTGACCTAGGCCAATCATGACCTCATTCATCTTGACGGCGAGAAGATCCCGGAGTGCCAACGGAACAAGAGGCACCAACGAGTCTTCGTGGATCAGGCAACAGCGATTCTGAAGCAGAGGGTTTGAATGTGTGAGCGACTGACCATTAACCTTTCCACATTTCCAGCTGGCCAAAGTCCACTGAAAGTGGGGGGGGCTTTCCTTCCCTCCCGGCGGAAGGTGAAAGCCGCTGTAGGGAACCTGGGTCTTCAGACACCAGCCTGCTTTTCTTCACAGCCACCTTCTGCCTGTCTGTTGAGTGATCACACAGACCCTGTAAGTATTATTATTATTATTATTATTATTATTATTATTATTATTATTATTATTATTATTATTATTATTATTAACCAGAAGCCCACCAAAGGGGCCACTGACTTGCAATTCCAGAAGCTTCCAAACAATATGAAGGTGCTCATTAGGAAGAAGTAAGAGAAAGCAAAGGGAAATACGTTGAGATCTCACTTATTAAAAAGAAAATATAAATAAATCAATTAATAAATGGATAAAATTGTATTAGAATGCAGGGAGAACTGGCATCAGGGTAGTAATGCATTGCACCTTCGCTTGAACTTCTGAAGAAGAAGAAGAAGAAGAAGAGGTTCCAACTGCAGGACATCCTCAGCAGGGAGACTGACTGTTCCGCAGTCCTCCAGCGGTGTGAGGGGAACAAAGGACCTCTGGAACTTTTACTTTTGCTTTAAATTTTGTGTTTTTGTTATTCCAGTGACATGCTGTTCCTCGTTGGGAACTGAGACTGCCCCGCCTTCCCGGGTGTCAGATGCTGCCCACCACTTCAACATTCATTCTGGTGAGATGTTGACGTAGAACAGAGAAAGAAATCGATCTATTTTCAGGCTCATTGGGGAATGCCACTGAGAAAGTCGAGTGGGAGCAGAGAGCATGTCAGTGCTAAATGCAATTGCCATGACATGTCATTCACGGCTACACTGAAGTCCAGTGTATCTTTCTTGTCCTTGTCACTAGATCGTAGCAAAGTGAGATAAAGGAATTTCACCCAACACAAGAGAACAAGGGCAGAAAAATGGACCACATTTGAACAGACAGTATCCACGAGAACCCAAGTAGAGACTTCGGGAGGAATGAGCTTCATGTCTTTAAGTGGAGGATGATTTTCCAAAGAGAGAAGCCTTCGTGAAACACATTACCTTGTGACAGGACTGCTGAACCAATGGTGCAATTGATTTCAGTGTGTTTTCGTAACAGTTCCACCATCTGTTTCTCGACATCCTATCAAAACAACACTTCTTTATATATATATATATATATATATATATATATATATATATATATATATATATATATATATATATATATATATATATATATATATATATATATATATATATATATATATATATATTTATATGTGAATTTCTATCCCATAGAAAGGGACATATTTTTATTTCCCCAATACTGAGCCCCAAATGTCATTTGATATCCAATTCGCTTTGCCTAAGTGACACTTCCCAGTCAGCTGCTGTCGTGGTGGAGGTGGTAGTTAAATTCGAATCTGAGCACAAACCCTGAATTCGACATCGACTTCTACCTGTCTTCTTTTTCTTCTTCTTCTTCGTGGCTCTGTGGTCTAATAAACACTTTTCATTGTTAATTCTCTCTGGGTGTAAGTTATTCCAGAGGTGTGGTGAATTGCAATATATATATACATATATGCATATACTCTTCTACTAACCCATACTGTGAAGGCAGAGAGAGAGAGAGAGAGAGAGAGAGAGAGAGAGAGAGAGAGAGAGAGAGAGAGAGAGAGAGAGAATGGAACACATATCATCCGTGAACGTCCATTCTCGACCCTGACCTGATGATGCCCGGAAAGCGAGGAGAAGAAGAAGAAGAAGAGTTCTGCAGCAAGAAAGAAAGAAAGAAAGAAAGAAAGAAAGAAAGAAAGAAAGGAGTTCAAGGACGACTGTCTACGAGGAGAAGAAAGACCAAACGTTTCCCAGGAAACACTCGCACTGAAACGCCCTTTCCAGACGTCTTCATTCCTCACACACAACATCCCAACTGAAGAGCAGCAGCAGCAGCAGCAGCAGCAGCAGACTGTCACAGGCAACTAGGGAATGAAGAGATCAAAACGGAGCCCCGTCTGTCGCCTTGGCCCTAAATCCTTCAAGGCCTGTGTCGAGGGGCTTTTCCCTTATCGTCCCTTGGCTCCTGATTGGGGCTTCCCTTCCAGGAGATGATATCCTCCGCTTTGCTCGCTTCAAAAACGGAGCCAAGCTTCATTATTATTATTATTATTATTATTATTATTATTATTATTATTATTATTATTATTATTAAGAACCCTATTCATATGGATATTGATGTATTTCTTGTGAGGAGACGGATAGATATATTATAGAAATATAATATCGAACATCAGGCCACAAAGAATCTTTAATAGAGAATTAAGTGTTCACCTCCAGAAGAACTTTCCTCCAATAGGAATCATATCTTATAAATGTATTAGCCGAGACCGCGATTCCAATCTTTGCCGTTTAGGGTTCCTATCCATTCCGTTATCAAGGAGGATCTTACAAGGACTGTGGGTCTTGTTTCGTGGAGGCCTCTCTCTCTCTCTCTCTCTCTCTCTCTCTCTCTCTCTCTCTCTCTCTTATTGTCATGAAATCCTTATGATGCGCCGAATGACACTCCTGCGTGCGGCGTCCTGTCTCCCGAGGTGGGGGCGGGGTTGGTTGGCAGGATGTCCTCCCGAGACAGACACTGGCCGGCCTCGGCGACTCTCGCTTTCTATAGAAACGTCATCAACAGATAATTATGACAGCTGTTACTGCTACAGTCGCCCTCTAACCGACGAAGAAGACCAGTGCAGGACATTTCCACGACATCACACTCTCATATACCAACCAACAAAGAAGGGTCACCGGCCATACTCTGAACTCTGTGGTTATCTGGGGCACAAAAGTGATGAAATCCCAAAAGGGGCATATATTAGGTAGTCAAGCCCAGCCACAAGAGAGAGACAGCAGAGATGGAGGTCAGGGAACACAAAGGAAGGGGTAGGTAGGAGGGCGTAGAAGGGCTTTAGCAACCTCATCAATTATGACAAAAGCAAAAAGTCCAGTAGAAGCAGGGTGGATGATCAACATACCGATTTGCAGCCCTCTAGCCTCCCTCCTCAGCAGTATTTAAGATCTGAGGAAGGACAGAAAAGTGCGGACGGACAGACAAAGCCATCTCTACAATAGTTTTCTTTGACAGAAAACTAACACAGACACAATAATCTTCGTCTCAGACTTCAGTTTCCTTGAACCTGCAGAGACCCTGAGAGAGAGAGAGAGAGAGAGAGAGAGAGAGAGAGAGAGAGAGAGAGAGAGAGAGAGAGAGTCGAATTCTTCTGTAATGGCCTTCAAGACGGTTGTGGTCTCTTAGGAAAAACCTTTCTGACGCGATAAAACTGAACGAAAAGAACCAACTCTAAATAAAATAGATAAAACTGTAAAAGTCTTTGAATTGTATAGATGGAACTGATCTATTTGCCTTATGAAAGGATTAATGAAGCATCTCTTGTACCCGGGCTGGAAAACGGCTGATCTAAGCGTGGAGTTGAATGCTTTTAGACTAGGCCTATCACTATTACCCACAAAAATCAATACGTTCACAGATACACTGTGCATTTCCTATATAGGAACATATCTCTCTCGCTCATTCCCTTCAAGAAAAACGCTTTACACTGCACCTGAAACGGAGCAAACCTCCATTTAGTTAACACTGCCTCCATTTGGACCAAGATCATCACCAATTAAATAAAATGACCATCATCATCATCATTTCCTTCGTGTCGTCCATCCGACACGCAGAGAGTGAAAAGAGGAGCCCGGGATATATATAATATATACTGAGCAGCTCTCTGTTCCAAAGGAGAGAGACCTACGACGCCCGGAACGCTCCTCGCACGCACAGCTATGTACCAAACTGTATACGCAAACCCGCTACCTCAGTTCATACTCTGGTTTCTTTTTTCATTACTTGATTGGGAAAGTAGTCACTCATAGTGCCTTGCTGAACTTGATCTTTTAATCTCCCACGAGTCATTTCATGTTCAAGGGACTTTCATTTTGCCCCTCACACCAACGTCCCTGGCATTGTATATCAAGCAGTTTGACAATTAATACTCTCTCACTGTGCTCTTGAAATTCCCGTTTCCAATAACCTACAGGATTGCACAAGTTGGCAACAAACACAAAATAATAATAATAATAATAATAATAATAATAATAATAATAATAATAATAATAATAATAATAATAATAATAATAATAAGAAAGAAAATATCAGCAACCCTGTAATTTATTCAGTCCATTAAAATTCAGAAAAATTTGATATGTACAAAAATTGACTGAACAACAAGACTGGAAGCACATTATTCACAGATTATGATTTTTATTCCTTTACAAAACCAGACATTCGGTTGCTTATTCAGTATTAATAAGAAACATTTATTATTGAATGTATACGACTCAAAAGGTATTTGGTTACTGCCAAAATAATACTGTTCATGTGAAAAGCCCCCAGAATTGAACCCTGCTATCAATGCATGCAGTAATGCAATATATACATTTCAATGGAGAACGCACTTTAAAACTCACTTTCTTATTCAGCTGGTGAAATGATATAGAGCAGGATGAAAACAATGTATATTTAAAGAAAACAGCCAACCAGCTATAATATCACAGACTCGAAATATGAGGTTAATAATAATCAGGTCTCGGTGAAAATATTGTAACATACAACGAAGATGGTTTCAAAGTGCCCCATGAAGAAGAAGAAGAAGAAGAAGAAGAAGAAGAAGAAGAAGAAGAAGAAGAAGAAGAAGAAGAAGAAGAAGAAGAAGAAGAAGAAGAAGAAGGAGGAGGAGGAGGAGGAGGAGGAGGAGGAGGAGGAGGAGGAGGAGGAGGAGGAGGAGGAGGAGGAGGAGGAGGAGGAGGAGGCGGCGGCTTTCCAGAAACGTCTTCCAGCCACTGGTGAGGCGTCAGTGATGCAAATCCCCCTTCGAAAACGTCAGTTTGTCAGGACAATTTCTGACAAGACGAAAACTTTCAGCTTCATTGACGCAGAAAGTCAGGCAGGTTCATTTTTATCAAAGTTACTTCAGTGACTCATCACTTACCTAATGACACTTGTGGAATCTATTTAAAATTTCGTTACGGAGGTGAATAATGAGTGGTGGCGAGATGAAAGTGATTTGCTCTGTGAGCAGGAATGTCGTCAGGTGCCACAGACGGCGGCGCGCTCCCCTCGCAGCCAAGCCCAGCACCCTCAAAAAGGTTACGTAATACTAACCAGGTCTTAATTCTTATTTTTCCTGAGGGGGAATAAGACTGTAAATAAAAAAAAGGCCGATCTTAAACTATGTACCGAAGCATATATTGACAAAATTTTGAATTTTTAAAATCAACAAATGCACCTGCAAACTTTTATTCTTGAGCTTACTGTCCGATTTGTGGAAATCGCACTCCAAAGTGTCCATATTAGGATACACCTATACATATTACCAAAAGCGTTCATTGCACATCTGACCAAAATTTGAAGAAATCAACGGCCTGGACGGACGCGTGAATAAAAACAACACCTGAACAACGAACCATCATCCCAAACCCTCGCCAGTTGCGCAGAGACTTGCAACGCAGAGAACTGAGGGGGGATTCGACGGAAGAGTTTTCTATAATCTCTCTCTCCTCCTTTGATGCAGCTCGCACCTCCCATAGCACGGGCGAAGCATCCTTCAAATAAAACTAATATATCGAAGGCGAAACTGAATCTCAAAAAAATATGGGACAGGCTATGAACTTACATTTCTGACACGAAGCTCGCCTACGCCAAGTCTGCTTAAACAGCCATTCAGAAAGGCCGCTAGGTTCCGAGATATTTGCACAATGATCAGGGAATGTCCATCTCTCTCTCCAGTTTCCCCAATATGCACTCACATGCGTTTTGTCACGTGTTTATGGTATGAATTCCCCCAAAACTATCTGCTATGCTGCTTGGCAATGTTGCCTGATAATCAAAAGCTTTGCCCCAAACCCACCTCCCAATTTATCTTTGCTTTTTTTCAGAGAAAGTTCCAAAATTGTTTCCAAAGATATTGTCACAGTGTTAAAAAAATATAAATAAACATGAGTAAACATGGAATGAAGTGTGGATGATTAATGATGGCAGTATATAATGGTGTAGATGCAAATTGTTCCCAAACTATTCCCCAAAATTGATATTTTAACACTATAGCTAATAACACTAACCAACACAGAGTACGATAATATTAATCCCAACAGACTTGTGAACGATAATGAATGAAGATACAGGTGAATAGTGCATAATATTATTCAAGGGTGGAAAGGCATTAAATGCATAATAAACAAAGAAGGTTTTACTCACCAAATCTGGCGAAGTTGCAAGAGTCCCTAGACAGGCCGAGGTCACCAGCAAGTGTTGGAAGCCGCAGGCAGATATTTCCATGCTATTCCTCTCGTTCTTGCTCCAGGTGAGGGACTGATTGATTGATTTGTGGCTATTCAGACTGGCGTCACAACATCCAGGTAGGTGAGAGAGACGTCTGTTGCAGCCAGCCTCTGCCTCAGCTTCAGCCTCTTATCAACAACAAGAGCTCTGGTGAGCCACCCACCAGAGAATGCAGGCATTCCTCTAATTCACATTCGAAAACCGATCACATAATGGCGAATATTAATCTTCTTGTGGTATTTTAACTTTGCCGTGGTGACATCAGGAGCTCTCCTCCTGACCCCCCGCCCATCACGGCACCTGCCTTCCTCAGCAACGACACTGTCACCGAGAGTGACACAACAGGCTCATAATCATCACTGTCACCGAACAAGAAACACCATCCAAGAGAACCTGACCTTCGCCACAGAAGACACCGTCTCACACTCACGCATATTTAACTCTTTTATTTTTTCACACTAACCGGGGACGCCCCCACTTCCCCCCCACCCTCCGCCCACAAACACACACCTCCACAGAATGTACGTCGCCCACACTCTATAGTGGGCAATACCGTCGCATCGAGCGAGGAACGACGACTAATCAGTACGACCGGAACCTAGCCACTGACAGGAAATTCAGGAATCAGGTCACTGGACTGGGTCGGGCCGATCGGCAGCCACCTGCGCTCAGGTAGACGACACTCACAGCGCATGCGCACTACAACACACACACACACACACACACACACACACTCGGGGAGCCTCGCCTCTCTGAAGTTAGCGGGAAAACTCTCTCTCTCTCTCTCTCTCTCTCTCTCTCTCTCTCTCTCTCTCTCTCTCTCTCTCTCTCTCTCTCTCTCTCGTCTTCCCCGTTCTCGCTTAAGTGTTATAATTAAAAGCGCTTGCTCCTGCAGACCTTATATATCATTATCATATTATTTTTCACTCTAATAAACACTGAAAGTAACTAACTTGTTACATAAAGAACTGGCAAAAAAATAAATAGAACTTTTTTTCTCCGTTTTTATTTATAACTGAATAATAATAAAGAAATAGTGTGCCTAGTTATAACCAAAGTCCTCTGCTTCCCCTCATCAGGTGACTAAAGAAGACTGATTAATTAATAAGTAATAATGATCATCATAAATAATAATGTCCTTTGCAACATGCAACCTCTGATGAATCATTTCCTCAAGCAGCGCAAACTTCCATATTTATCAGCATGAATGATAGAGAAATGATTTTGTTTAAGTCGATAAAGCTGCTTCTATTGGAAGGTTTGTTCCTGAGTTCTAATGCAAATAATTTACCAGTGTCTTCATTAAGTTTGAAGTTTGTGTATATATATATATAATATATATATATATATATATATATATATATATATATATATATGTGTGTGTGTGTGTGTGTGTATATGTATAGTATATACTGGAGGATAATTGTTAAAAATAGTTATTCTTGGTTTGATAATCTGGAAACGACAATAAGGGGAAAATCTTAATATTCACTGTTCCTCGATTTAGGTCACTTCATCATACTTCTAAATGTGTTTATGCAAAAGATTAAGCACAAGATGAAGTATCCGCTACGTTAAGTCTAATTCACTGCAAAATGACACTAACTGGTAAAGTAAAAACATATATATCTAGTTGTTCACATTTCAACAAATCTGGAACGCCATCAACAGGTGAGCAAGCGAACAAGCAGGTGACGACGTCGAGACTGACCATAATTACATTGTCCGTAAGCTTCCAGTTTTAACAGTTCATGAAGAAAATCGACCTCATGAATGAATGAATGAATGAATGAATGACGTGTGACTTGGAGATTGTGCCAACTAATGTCTGTCGCAGTACAGGACATGCAGTATAGACAAAGGGGTTGAGGGGTCTCCTTCCAGAGACACTACTGCACTAACAGGGAAGAGTTGCGTTGTGGGAACGACACCTGCCAATCATTTCCTGGTCTTGCCAAAGGACGACTTTCATTTGGCTGTGAAATTCGCTGTTCACTCTCTCTGATGGGTTAGATAACAAATGTTCCTGTCTACTGAACTAACATCGCTTAACAAACCATTCATCTTAGCAAGATCCATTTCTGTATCAAGAGTGACAATAACTCTCACTCGCTTTTTAGTCATCCAGGAATCTGGCAGCACACACACTCACTCTCCTCTCTCTCTCTCTCTTTGAGGAACTTCTTCTTCTTCTTCTTCTTCTTGCAGGAGCGAAATCCGGATGGAGGTGGCTCCAGTGTCCTCACAGACAGTCTGCAGGGAGTGAAGGAAGGGACGGTGTTCTGAGAGAGAGAGAGAGAGAGAGAGAGAGAGAGAGAGAGAGAGAGAGAGAGATAACACCCAAACAAACAACTTTTATCGTATATTGAATTCAAAGGCAAAATCAACCTGCCGCTCAGAGGAAAGCCTTATGAAACAAGAGTGAGTGAGGGGGGGTCAACCCTTCCCCCCCGTCCCCCCTCCCTCCGCCATCTGGAGGCAGAGCCTTCGTCAGGAAGACTCATTGGCAGAGAGAGAGGGGCAGAGGGCGGAGGCGGAGACTCAGTCCCTCCGAGGGCGGTAGGGGAGGGTCAGGAAGATGTGACGCCCTTGTGGGAGGGAGAGCCACTGCACAGGAGGAGGAGGAAGGGCAGTGGCAGGGGGGAGACTTCCCCAGGAGGAGGAGGAAGAGGAGGAGGAGGTAATCGGGCGGACAAGATGGCGGCTGGATGAGGGAGGGGAGAGAGAGAGAGAGAGAGAGAGAAATGCCTCACATTCGTTGTTCTTCGAACCCCTGCTCTCGTGTGGTGATCTTGAAAGTACTTTCTGCTTTAGGTGGTACTTTCTCTCTCTCTCTCTCTCTCTCTCTCTCTCTCTCTCTCTCTCTCCCCCCCATGTTCCTGAAACAGGACGACTAGATCAGAATAGTGTTGTTCTAAAACAAGTTGTCTTTTGAATACAGCTGAAACTGGAAGAACATTAAATCGCTTTAAAGAGTGTCTGAAAACTGTCTGGAATATTCATAGTTTAGGCCATTCGTACACAGACAGACAGACAGACAGACAGACAGACAGACGCCGGACAAGCTGAAGCAAAAACAGAAATAAAACGCAACAGAGCCTCTGTCTGTCTGTCTGTCTGTCTGTGTGAACAGACAGACAGCAGCCGGACCAAAACACACACCTGCAGGCCTCCTGTCTGTCAACATTCTTCTTTTCTCAGGAACTTCACCTTGTCAGACTTATCTACCAGGGAGAGAGAGAGAGAGAGAGAGAGAGAGAGAGAGAGAGAGAGAAACTTCAAAGGAATCACGTATAAAATCGTTGAAAAAGTAGGTGTCACAAAGGCGTCACCCGACAGCCGTATGGAGTAATACAATAAGGTCCAGTTTACCTTGAAGGCTTAACTTATCCAAGTCACTTTACTGCGCAAACCTTTTCATATTCAATATTAATTTTTATATTTTATTTACGTGATGGGCGTTATAATCATATATGGACATGAAGAGGAATATATAACTGTTGAATAAAATGGTGTGTAATAAGAAATAACATCTTCTGTAAATACGAGAAAAAATGTTAAGTGATAAGAAATACATATTTGTAATTATAACAGACACATTTCGAGAAGTTATTATTGTGGTTATCAGAATTTCTTATATATCTGGTATGAAGTGACAAGTATATTCTATACATATGTATGTATGTATGTATGTATATTG
>JANJGK010001993.1:5000-150000 GCA_039081455.1 Macrobrachium rosenbergii | reverse complement strand
GATTCAGAATTAACTTATACCTCTCTTGGTAGCTCATTGTTTTGACCGTCGAATTGAGCTGTTGGAAAGGTACTATGTAGAGAGATTGAGACCTGGGGGTACTGATCCATTTATCACTTAAAAAATCCCCCTTCGGTGATAATTCCCCATCGGGGGTATTCCCAAAGTAGTGTGAATTGGATATTAAACAACATTTGTAGCTTCATGATTGTATATAAATCACGGTGTGATAAAAATTCATAATAAGAGTTGTGTGTTTCAAACATATATAACAATGAGCTATCATGGTGTAGGTGGGTTAGTTTTCTCGCTCTTGACAGGTAAATAAGTACGGCAGATTCGGCATTAACTTATACCTCTCCTGGTGGTTCAATGGTGTGACAGTCGAATAGAGCCATTTGAAAGTATTGTATCGAGGGATCGAGACCCAGCAGTACCAGTCCACTTATCGCTTGAAGAATTCCCCTTTGGTAATAATTCCCCAACACGGATATTCCCAAAGTAATGTGAATTAGATATTAAACGACATTTGTAGCTTCATGATTGCATATAAATCATGGTGTGATAAAAATTTCATAATAAGTGCTGTGTGTTCCAAATGTACCATTGAGCTATCATAGTGGAGGGGGATTAATGCCGAAGCCATTAACTTATACCTCTCTTGGTGGCTCAGTGGTTTGACCATCGTATGGAGTTGTTGGAAGATACTGTGTAGAGGGATCGAGACCCTGTGGTACCAATCCATTACTCACTTAAAAAGTTCCCCTTCAGTGATAATTCCTCATCAGGGATATTTCCGAAGTAGTGTGAATTGGATATTAAAGGACATTTGTAGCTTCACGATTGTATAAATCACGGTGTGATAAAAATTTCATAATAAAAGCTGCGTGTTCCAAATGTTCCAATGAGCTATCATGGTGGAGGTGGGTTAATGCCGAAGCCAAGTACAGTTCCCGCTCTTGACAGGTAAATAACTACCACAGATTCGGCATTAACTTCTACCTCTCTTGGTGGCTCAGTGGTTTGGCCATCGACTGGAGTTGTTGGAATGTACTGCATCGAGGGATCGAGACCCTGTGGTACTAATCCATTTATCACTTAAAAAATTCCCCTTTCATAATAATTCCCCAACACGGATATTCCCGAAGTAATGTGAATTGTATATTAAACGCCTTCTGTAACTTCATGATTGTACACAAATGAAGGTGTGATAAAAATTTCTTAATAAGAGTTGGGTGTTCCAAACGTACCTATGAGCTACCATGGTGGAGGGGGATTGATGCCAAAGCCAAGAACACTTTCCCCAATCTCGACGGGTAAATAAGTATGGCAGATTCAGCATTAACTTATACCTCTCTTGGTGGCTCAATGGTTTAATCGTCGAATGGATTCGTTGAACGGCACTGTGTCAAGGGATCAAGACCCAGCGGTATGGATCCATTAATGACTTAAAAAATTCCTCTTTGATGATAATTCCCCATTGGGGATATTCCTGAGGTAGCACGAACAGGATAATAAATGATATTTGTAACTTCATGATTGTATATATCACAGTGTGATAAAAATTTCATATTAAGAGCTGCGTGTTCCAAATGTGCCAATAAGCTATCATAGTGGAAGTGGGTTAATGCCAAAGCCAAGTACAGTTTCCCCTCTCTTGATGGTTAAATAAGTACGACAGATTCAGAAAAAAACTTATACCTCTCTTGTTGGCCCAATGGTTTGACCGTCGAATGGAGTAATTGGAAGGTACTGTGTCGAGGGCTCGAGACCTGGTGGTACCAATCCAATTATCACTTAAAAACTCCTTCAGTGATAATTCCCCATTGGGGATATTCCCGAAGTAGCGAGAATTGGATATTAAACAACATTTGTAGCTTCATGATTATATATAAATCATGGTGTGATAAAAATTTCATAATAAGAGCTGCATGTTCCAAACATACCAGTGAGCTATCGTGGTGGAGGTGGGTTAATGCCAAAGCCAAATACAGTTTCCCCGCTCTTGACATGTAAATAAGTACGGCAGATTTTGCATTAACTTATACCTCTCTTAGCGACTCAGTGGTTTAACCATTGAATGGAGTTGTTGGAAGGTACTGCGCTGAGGGATCGAGACCCGGCGGTAATGATCCATTTATCACTTAAAAAATTCCCCTTCCATGGTAATTCCCAATCGGGGATATTCCCGATGTAGCGTGACTTGGGTAATAAACGAAATTTGTAGCTTCATGATTATATATATATATATATATATATATATATATATATATATATATATATATATATATATATATATATATATATATATATACTTATATATATATATATATATATATATATATATATATATATATATATATATATATATATATATATATATATATATATATATATATATATATATATATATATATATATATATATATATATATATATATATATATATATATATATATATATATATATATATATATATATAAGTATTTCCCGAAACGTTTGTAAGAAAACTATTTTCAAGATAAAAAGGGAATGCCTATATTTAAAAGAATTATGTTACATTAACGAATAGATACACTGATAATGCTGGAAGGTAATGTAAATAAATTTAGAGAGTGAAAAAAGATTATTTATCGTAGAATATAAAGGAACAGATCTATCGTTTATGGTAAATCATTATTAGTAACATCTCATTAACGCCGAGCAAAATACCAAATAATAGCAATCTGTGTCTGTTATTTTACCTCCTGACTCTTCACTTATCTAAAGTTACCTGTTCTATGAGATAACTTGCTTTGTTCTTCTAATAAAACTGCCTTTATTTTTCGTACCTAGGAGCAGAATCCTTATCAACGCTGTACACGCCTCTCAACTTCACTACTCCCTTCCCCCCGGCGCCCCCTCTCTCTCTCTCTCTCTCTCTCTCTCTCTCTCTCTCTCTCTCTCTCTCTCTCTCTCTCAATCGACTATGTAAAACAAAATTAATGTGAGTAACTCTAGGAGGATAAAGTTAATTCAATATAAGAGATTACTGTGGCTATATACTGTGTGTATATATATATAGAGTATATATATATATATATATATATATATATATATATATATATATATATATATATATATATATATATATATATATATATATATATATATATATATATATATATATATATATATATGTGTGTGTGTGTGTGTGTGTGTGTGTGTGTGTGTGTGTGTGTGTGTGTGTGTGTAACTATCGATGGAACAGAGATTATGATTTTTTCCTTATAGAGGAACAACTGTGGTGAAACAGATGGTGTTTTTTGAGGCTTTACTTCCCCTTATGACTTTCATTTGATATTACCACATTTGAAGCTCTACTTTCCTAAGTGTCGAAACTGGCTGAGGTCAAGGTCAGAGAAGATTAATGACAAAAGGTGTTAAAATTAAGCGCATTATTCTCTTCTTTGATAATTAAATGATATTTGATTTTAAGCAAAACACATGAATTTGCACAATTCTCATTACAACATTCATTCCTACCGTAGAATGTTAATAGAAAACAGCTCTTTTGAAAAAGAAATAGAAAGCCAGTCTTCAAAAGTAAGCCAGGATAAAAGTTTTGGAAAAATAACTTAATTACAAATAATTATCATAAAATCTCTCTATAATTATTGAATGCTGAAGAAATGGGAACTTAATGAGCAAGGTGAGATAGAGTTCAACTCCACGAGCAAATATATATATATATATATATATATATATATATATATATATATATATATATATATATATATATATATATATATATATATATATATATATATATATATATATATATATATATATATATATATATCTATATATATATATATATATATATATATATATATATATATATATATATATATATATATATATATATATAAATCTATTGAGGGGACAGCACTAGATATGATACACCTTTTATTTTTTTTGCTAAGAAAAGGGAATTGTTTTTTTTTTTTTTTTTTTTTACTGAGTTGGTGGAATGGGATTTTCTGGTTGGTAAAACTGATGAAGTTGCTTAAGAGGTGTTTTGTAAGAATCTTCCTCCCATCACGGACAAAACGTGCTGCTAATTGAAAGTTGTAAGAATAAGAAATAAAAAAAAATTTGATTTTTTCTTTTTTAAATTATTAAAGACATCAATTGACCAAGATCCTCCATAATTCAAATACACTCTTAAACAATCTCTTCATTGATTTCTCTTTGACTAGATTATTTCCCATCAAAGACGAAATAAGAGTCAAAATTCTAAAGCAAAACTGAAGATTATTAGTTATCAGCATTTCGAACAGCCAAATGTATCCCAACTCAGCTGAAATAGACCTCTATCAATAGTGCATTGACAAACTAATTTGAATGTCATATATTCAATGGTACCTACTTGGATAGCAAACAATTATTTCTTATGTTTTTCTTATGTTTGCTTACAGGTGAAGATAGGAGTATAATGGACTTTTGTCACATTTTAATTGTCTTAGCAGACATTTATATACGACAAACTAATTTATGAAACAAATTTATTAAGTTTTCATTGTAAAAAGAAATAATAATAATAATGACAATGAAACCCCACAGTTAGTGAGGAATTATAAAAAATGACTGCAATATTATCGAAGAAACTCTGCTCTCGGTGTAGTGCAGTAAAAACTATAAAGTAGGGAATAATTGAGAGTTCGTTAAAAAAAAAGAATGATAGTTTCATAATCTAATGTTCATTCAGTTTTTATTACACAATCTTATTCACTCAGAATATTTCCAATAATAATCAAGAAATTTTACAGAATTAAATCTCCTGACCCTGAAAACAACTCATCAAAAAAATGTTTGTGCAAACAGGCTACAAATATTTCTCATTCTTAATTCTGTGCATGTTCACTCTCGAAGGTCTGATGAATAATAGTAACGCAATAGGTTGTGCTTTCCCCTCATCACGGTCGTATTTTGCGCTCAGTTTAGAAGGTCCAAGTTCAAAAGTTTTGAAATTGCTCAAGCTCAGTTGGACAGGTGGAACTCTGAATAGTTCCGTGGGAGTCAGCTCGAGGTATTTTACCAAACATTTTCATATAGCCCTGTGCCTTTTTTTTTTTTTATAAACTAACAATATAAAGGAACACAGATTTTCAAAAGTTTTTTTTTATATGTTGCTCTGCCGGTGGATTGACGATGGACAAAATATTTTATAAAACAACACCCGGAAGCATTCAGATATAACAGAAAGAAGAAATATGTTGTACGAAGAAGGACAATTTTGAGATCGATGAACAAAACACAAACACAGACTAGAGCATTTGTTTGATAAAGACGAGCATGAATTCGAGCGGGATCTGTTTTAGTCTTGGGCTATTTCCATAAATAAAATATGATGACAATACCCAAAAATCTTTATTGAATTTAAGAGAGAAAGAATAAATCGAAAGCAGAAATTTGTCAGTGAAGCATGACACGAAATATATTCCCACTGAATCTGTGTTGCAGCCGCAATACTGGATTTTGCAAGAGGAGAGTTCAAACAGAAGTTCAGAAATTTTAGATGTTGTTGAGGATATATATTAGAAATTTATTAATTCTGAATTTCTATACATTCATATCGATCACGATATGAGGATCACTTCCTTTTTGGATAAAGATTCACAACTATGATAACATCGATATTTGAAAAATCATATTTTTCATGGTGACTGGGCTATAAAAAGACAGTGCAAAAATATATTTAGCAGTATTCATAAACTTGATACATACGTGTCAGAGAGAATGATTACTGCCTTTATAACTGCAATGTAGCAATATATGTTAGAGAAAATCGGTATTTTCTCAGATTGGGTACAACTTAATCCCCATCACGCAATGGAAAATAATTACGTATATGGTCTCTGTAAATCTTGTTATTTTCATCTGACAAAGGAATTAGACAAGGTCAGAGCCAGCGTCCATCACCATTTATGTCTCGTGTTAAAATATGAATTCTAAGAAAATATCTTCCATTTGATGAAAAAGAATGGGCTTTATCACCACGTAGCAGAGGACATAATAAATGCTGTAAATAGTGTAAATATAATTAAAGGCAGGTGTTATTGTTTAGCTAACATATGTGAGGGAGAGTGCTGTCAAGACTTTTTATATAAGAAAGAGTGCTCTTAAAAGTAAAAGAAAATAAATTACAAGTTTTATTCTATATCCTATAATCGGAGCTTACAGTAAATCTATTCTAAAATGGCCAAAAAGGTCGTTGGTTTTTAAACCTATTTACGAAGTGTAATGAACTAAAAAAAGAAGATATGGTTTCATATTCCTTGGAGAAAGTGCACTAAACGAAAATGTATCCATGGTGTCTTCATACAGCGATACGATTCACACCAAGGTACTGAAAAATACAAGCAGTGAAAATGTAACGAGGTTTACAATAAAACCACTGTGCCATCCACAGTTGAAATGAGTAAAACAAAAATAATAATAATAATCAGCCAGCTTCTACGATAAAGGATAAAGGCGACAAGATCATTCATATGCCAACATTATCTACCAACGTTATATTGAATCCAAGAGCCTTGAGACTGACATGAATTTATACATTTTTAAACCGACGAATATTCAGTGCCGTAATTCGCATAATCTTTGCTCAGATTCTAGTATATCTAATTTTTTCCAGTTCTATACCAGACATATTTTCTGTATAATAAAAAAAAAATCTTTCACTACAATAAAAATAAAAATAATCAGTATCGTCAATTCCTAACTACAGCCGCTGGTATTCTGAAATGATTGACAGAAAGCATATTTTATTTTTCCAAGAAGTAATGTTTTATGAATAAAGAGAGTTGCCAGAAAACAATGAGAAAGAAAACAAAAGCGAAGCTCCCAATATGTTCGCCGTTCTCATTAAGACAGATGGGATTTATATGAATACTGTCTGCATCGTGATCTGGCATATCGAATCTACTTCCCTCCAAACAAGAGGAATATAACATGTAACCGGTCAGAGAAGTATGAAAGCGGAAGGAAAGACACAACAGCGACAACCTGCTCTTCACAATGCAGGGGAAAAGATCGCGTGAGCTGGTTTCTTGTCGTACATGACGCTGTGATTTTCTAAAAAGAAAAAAAATCTTATAGTCTGTTTACAAAAAAGGTATATGAACAAGATTTCTGAATTTTGGAACCGATAAATATATACAGTTGCGGCATTTGCGTCCGTGACATGACTAAGCCAGTTAGAGAGATACGAGTATGAAAGGAACAGCCATCCAGAATTGCCTCCTCTGGATGCTCTTTCCGAAAAAGCACCAAGACGGAAATAAATATTTACAATAAATCAAGCATAAGGAGAAACATATTGTTATTATACAGTAAAACGAAGACTTATTGTCAGCAATTATAGACAATCAGCTACCCAGCAAATACAAAGGAAGGTGAATCAATATTTTATAATGGCGATATATATATATATATATATATATATATATATATATATATATATATATATATATATATATATATATATATATATCTCTTCTTCTTCGTTTTAACGTGCTTTTATACCCATTTTTATATGGGGTAAGCACGGTGCCTTCTTTGAAGGACTTTGATTTGGCGGTAGGGTAGGCTTGTAACCTCGACCGGCTGCCCTGCCTGACATCGCTTATATATATATATATATATATATATATATATATATATATATATATATATATATATATATATATATATATATATATATATATGTGTGTGTGTGTGTGTGTGTGTGTGTGTGTGTGTGCGTGTGTGTGTGTGTGTATGTGTTTTCTGCAAGTACTTCACCCTAATTCCTCCGACCATTTCCTGTCCTTATTTGTTATTAAGTGAGTGACAATAATTGTAAACAGAATTACTCAGCAACAGACCAGTGAGTGACATTAATGTATAACATTTTCGAGGGAGTGATGTGAATAGTATTTGTTCAGCAAAAACAAATCGTAATTTGATCATACTTGATTATGAAGATATGTGTTTTTAAAGTTGACATGCTTACTCTAGTTGAAATGTACTTCAGTAGTGATTTTAAATCAGGAACTGAAGTAAATCATTATCATTAATTTAAAATCGCTTGAAGAAGTTTATATCTAAATTCTAAAATGCTCTACGGGATATTAAATCAACAAATGGGACCCTCATTCACAATAACGCATAAATATGAGTACATCCTACTGTTTTCTTCTGTACCCTCAGAGGCAATTGCTAGGCGAAAAACACTAATAAATGTTAAAGCTCTGAAAGTATTGTAATAGTACAAAGTAATCCATAAGGGCAAAAGCTCTGTCAGACGAAGTATTAGAGTGTGAGCTCCGGGTATTGTCTAAGCTATGAGGTTTTGTATAATATTAATTTGCAACCCAGGAACGGCTCTGTTTAAGAAGAATAGTTCATTTTATTTATTGTCTCATAAAGATGTGCATGCGTATATTTTAGTGTTACGCCAAAAAAAATAAAAAAAAAATCGGTCATCCACCGGAAGTGTTTACAACTATGGTTCCAAAGGTTACCACTATTTACCGCAGTCCACGTGTGGAAATTAGTGTAAACAAGGCGTAATTAAAGCGTGTTTACAACTGGTCAATAAAGCATAATTTATTTTGTGAAGGGTGAATATGTGTAATGTTTTCGGGGAACTGAATATTATATATTCATATCGTTTTGTAAGTTAATTATAATTGCCTTTTGTGAAGGTTTATTCCAACTGATTACAATCGTTTTCAATAAAATGAATCCTATTAACAGTCTTTGAGGGCCTAAAGTATGTATTGCTGTTATTAAGCATACATAACACCCTATCATTGTTTAAAGAGAGGAAAATATAAATAGCGTTTAACTTTATATTGTGGTTATGCTTGTTTATCTTTATAGAAAATATCTTTCTGGCAATACTTCATCATAATTCCAAGAGATGCGTTTTATTCCTTGTGAATCTTACTTCCTTTGTTTATTGCTTTCTAGTGTGGTCTTCGATATTCCCTGATTGACCACAAAGCCATTTTATTGCCCTGACAGGAATCTGTTTCATCTTGAATTAACATTGTTGACTTCCAACTTAAAAGATTGGTATCAGAGAGCTTCTTCAGTTTCCTCTAGGTTATACTCATTTCCTGTGCTATTTTCCACTTAGTGCAAATAAAGTATTTATACAGGCATGTAGCTTTCCTTTTAAAGGTCCGTTATTTGCTTATATTAAGATTTGCTTATGTAAACATTTTCATTTCCTTTAAAAAAAATATATATATACATATGAAATTGAGTTATTCAGACTAATTTATAAAACTTCTTTATTTTATGTAACATTAGAATCACAAAGAACATAAAAAAGAAAATTATTTCAAAGGTCGTTTACTGCAAGATTTCCTTAGTAGAAATGACAGATCTTTACTTCAAGAGTCTAGCTCAATCTTTTGTTTACGGAGATGGAAAACTTAGGATTCAGTTATTGAATATATCGGAGAATCTCGATTTCCTATTCAGGTTAAGTAACTATGTACCTTAAACATGGTGAGGTCAAATTTTACAGCCATATAATGATTGAATTTTGTCAAATTCAGTCATAACTTCTCACCTAGCATTAATTAATGGGTAAGTAAAAAACTTAAAAAAAACCATGCAAAGTATTTCTTGATGCGAGTAAATATTAGAAATAAAATAAATATTTACTTAAGATCTTCAGGAAAATATTATTCTCATTGTAGAATTTTTTTCCGATGCAAAAAGGCATTTTAAATTATTTGCAAGGATCCAGAGTAAATTTTTGAGTGCTTCGACAGAGCAAGGTTTAGGTGACGAAAAAATATCGATACCTAATGCACACTGATTTATTTTTTCTGTGAGGACAGATATAGTTTAATTAAAATGATAGACCTTGCCCTATGAAAGTCACATTCTTTATAAAGTCTCTTTGAGTACATGCTTGATAAGCGTCATACAAGCTGACATGTTTGCATTAACGGCGTCGATTCATAAAACTTTAGAATTCCAGACTAACGATCAGTCTCGTTTACGTCCCCTGTTCCCACAAGTTAATATTCGTCTGGGTAGTAAGTCTAATAAATCGGTAGTTCTAGTCGCCTCTCTCTCTCTCTCTCTCTCTCTCTCTCTCTCTCTCTCTCTCTCTCTCTCTCTCTCTCTCTCTCTAAGGATTTGGGTATTAAACCCGCAAAATTGATACAAGGAAAAAGCGATAGAATATTCAAGTATATTTCTAGCTGATCCTGTTACTGTTATTCACAGAAAACTGTTGTGGTTTTTGTTGGTGCAACGGAAAATATTTGAGTATATATATCCCTCATCCCAGGGCAGTGAATTGCAGGCCGCTAGCAGAGTTAGACCAACCATATCAAAACAACTGCATGGTCGCATTTTCAAAGAAAACTACTAGACTGCTTGAGTAATAATGTTCATTTTAGGGGTTAAATTGATTTGCGAGAATATTCTCAGTCAAATTCAAAGGAGATGTTTGCCTCATTACAACTGAAGTGTTACCTGACAGAGAATTAGATTGTAGATGAAAAAAAAGCACATTGCTTATGTCTATAGGAGTTGAAGCAAGTGGAATATAAAAGAAAACAATAGATGATAGAAAAACGTGTTCCTATGGCCGGTGTAAGCAAAGTTATGCGCGAAGGAAATTGATAAAAAGCAATAGCACCCTTAGGTACTAAACAATGGTCCTAAAATATGTTAACATGAATGTTCCTTAATATGCTGTGAACGTGTGTTTATCCTTCACGTCTTCTTTGCTAATATTTTCTCGCTGAATCCCTTACGTCTTCCGGTGATAGATCCCCAGGACAGCATGATGGAAGAAAGGTGGTGAGAACAGAGATAATGTAAAAGGTTAAAAAGCTGGCCAAGCAAGTTCCAAAGGGACGCTGCAAACTGACAGTGCTCCACTTAAGGGACACTGACGGCACTACCCCCTATGGGATTCACTGCCTCATGAGGGAACAAAAGATAAAAGAAGGAAATGATAAAGTAGTGCTTAACTGTAAAGAAATGTGTGCAGATTTAGCTAACATTGAATCAGGGCATATATATAGCATAAATCAAAGCATTTATATATACAAAACAAGAACTTGATTTTCTGAGAGCTAATTCTAAGTATGTACCTTAAAAGGTGGAAAGAAAAATTCACACAGAAAAATTCGTACGATTGAATATGGCACTGATATCAATACAAAAATGCCCATAAACACCCATACTAAGACCCACACATAAAATTACGTGAACCCACGCACACCTGGCACTCACAAGTAGAAGCACTTTAAGCTCTGATAAACTTAGGCCTACAAAAATAAAACAATTTTTTCTTTCAGTCGAGCAATGGTATTCGATACTAACTGGGACAGGTTGGCGTTGGGGCGGGGGGCAGTTAGGAGAAGCCATTTTCTTTAATCGTTGCCTTTCTCCAGTTGAAGATTGGAGAAGGGCGACGGCAACTGGTCCACAGGATGAACGTCATGTGATGAGACAGGATTGTAATCGTAATCTTCGTTCGTTGTTGCGATGTGTGTTTTCATGGTCCTGACAAGGAAACAAATGGACATACATCACACATAAATACAGTAGTTAATTCCAAATCGTAAATTAAAATTACGTTCATAAAAGCAAAAAAAAATGACATAGCTAGGCCCAATGTAAGCGAACTCTTATAGAACCGTTCTCTTCTCTGTATTTAAATACGTCTTTGGGACTTACGTTCTCCTAGCTAATTGAACATGCTTTCATAAATCTTATTATCCTATGCATTCAGATCTCTCAGACTATAACTTGCAACATGAGCAGTTAAATCTAATAGCCTTGCCTTCTCTTTTGTGATGTTTAATACTACTTAGTGTTTTTAGATGTTTTGTTCCGGTTGTAGCCACATCTTTGGATGGTCTTTTAGGCCTTACCGTGCAGTCAATGGAACTCCGTAAGTTTTAACTGGTTGCAAATAATTTTGTTAAGCAGGCTTACATGGGTATCATTTCATAATTTATTTATATTATCCTATTTAATTCATATTTTTACAGTTATCTCTTAAATATTTTATTATATATGGTTGCTTTTCTATTGGAAACCCTTCTACTTGTAGTGTTCTGCTTTTCCAGCTAGGGTTCCACTTTAAATAATAATAATAATAATAATAATAATAATAATAATAATAATAATAATAATAATAATAATAATAATAATAATAATAATAATAATATCCGGGAGCATCGGGATGGAGTGTGGAATAGAAAAATGCGCCTTGGTCAACACAAAAGGGCCAAGTAACAAGAACTGAAGGGATAAAGCTACCAGACGGGAATAGCATCAAACACGCAGATGAGACAGGATACAGATACCTGGAATAATAGAAGGAGAGGATACAAAACACCAAGAGATGAAGGGCACGGTCAGGAAAGAATGTATGCAGAGACTTAGGGCGATACTCAAGTCAGAAGTCAACGCCGGAAACATGACGAAAGCCATAAGCAAATGGGCAGTACCAGTAATTAGATACAGCAGCATAGACTAGAAAACTAGAAAACACATGCCAATACACAAAGCACTACACCCAAGAGCAAATACAGACAGACTATATGTAACACGAAAGGAAGGGGGAGAGGGCTACTAAGCACAGAGGACTGCGTCAACATCGAGAGCGAGCACTGGGGCAACATCTGAAAACCAAAGAACAATAGAGGGAAATAACATCTCACCCATATGCAGGAGGTGCAATATGAAAGACGAGACCATAAACCACATAGCAAGCAAATGTCCAACGCTTGCACAGAACTAGTACAAAAAGAGGCATGATTCAGTAGCAAAAGCCCTCCACTGGAGCTTGTGCAATAAACACTAGCTAGCTTGCAGTATAAGTGGTACGAACACCAACCTGAGGGAGCGATAGAAAACGATCAAGCAAAGATCCTCTGGGACTATGGTATCAGAACAGATAGGGTGATACGTACCAAAAGACCAGACGTGACGTTGATTGACAAAATCAAGAAGAAAGTATCACTCATTGATGTCGCAATACCATGGAACACCAGAGTAGATGAGAAAGAAAGAGAAAAAATTTATAAGTATCAAGACCTGAAAATCGAAATAAGAAGGATATGGAATATGCCAGTGGAAATTGTACCCATAATCATAAGAGCACTAGGCACGATCCCAAGATCCCTGAAAAGGAATCTGGAAAAAGTAGATGCCGAAGCAGCTCCAGGACTCATGCAGAAAACTGTGCTACTAGAAACAGCGCACATGATGAGAAAAGTGATGGACTCCTAAGAGCGCAGGATGCAACCCGGAACCCCCCGACACTATAAAAACCACCCAGTCGAACATGATGACTGTGACCGTAAAAAAAAAGTAATAATAATAATAATAATAATAATAATAATAATAATAATAATAATAATAAGTATTATATATGTTATGTTGGAACATCTGAATTATTCAAACTGGAAAACCATCGAAAAACAGAACGGCAAACGACAAGAAATTTTCTTAATTTAGAGGAATATGAACAAAAACTTTTTTTTCAAGATAAATCCTGCGTCAGCACCTGATTACACATTCGGATATATAGAAATTAGTTAAGATAAGAGTCATAGCATCTTGTCATCCTACACGGAAGCTTTAATTGGATATTCCACACAGCGTATTAACTAGATTCCAGCGGTAACTCTTTAATGTCTTTTAAACTTTGGACACTTCGTGCTTATTCTGCTTCTTTCTCTAAGAGAAATAGATATTTTTTCGTTGAGCTGAAATTGGTTGAAATGCGGTTAACACGACTTTTTATTCGTTGAATTTATGCATTTAACGTTGGTCTTCTCGTTGACTGAACATTTGATGAATCCCAAGCTTTCTGCGAATTCATAATTATATTTCATTATCGAATTAGTGTTTCTCAAAATACAAGGAATAGTAAATCAAGAAATAATATTCCAGGGAATATTTTTGTCCTTATCGACAATGTAGAAATTCTTCGCAAAAATGCACCTAGCGTTAACATTATATTGATAAGGTGCAATTCAGTAACTACATTAATCCATAAAATATACATGCGGAAGGCTTACACGTACAATAAGGCATTGAGACAGCTGTCAAGATGTGTGTACATTGCCCTTTTGTTTAATATTACGTATTTCATTCAAACACTACCAATTTGTATCTATACCAAACTCTTTTATCTCTCTTCACATACACACAAATTCAGCCATAACTGTGTGAATGTCTAGATGAAATAATATTCTGTTATGTGATAGTGTTGACTTTTCGCTACAAAAGAGTGGCATATCTCCATGATAAGAGAATGGAAGAAGTCTGTGGAATGTGAAGAATGCCTGTGAAAGTGATTGTTGAAGATATAATTATGCCAGTTTTTAAAGATAAAAAAAAAATGAAATTGCACCGGAATTTGATTGGACGCCAAGAGTTACTGTACGATTGGGTGAAAGGTGAAGGCGTGAAATGTATGTGACGATTAGGCAGATATTGCAAAGAAACGTAGGATAGTTTGAACTGTTTTTTTGGAAAATGGAATAGTGATGGATTAAACATGAAACCACTAACGAAACTGTGAAATGATTACAAGAGAAGAGGAAAGATTGCAGAGGGACTATTAGTGAAATAGTAATCTGAGTCCACAAAAAAAGGGAGCTATAGTAGGTCAAATATTTGTGGTGACACAATCTTTTGAGAAATCTGGGAGGAAACCTATGAGAAGCTTTTGATATTGACATAATAAAAAAAAAATGTATATTGTAGAACATAACTTGTAAACAGTACGCATATAATTGCATGTCTTAGAATACGTGGATAGGAGATAGATGGTTTGATGTGAAAGTGACGTGGGAGAGTGGTAAGTTAGCATGGCTGTCTAGGCTTTTTAATTATGAGAAAAGAAGGTGACAGTTAATATAGGAACAAATCTGTGGAATTTGGGAAATAGTTGCGACTGGCGTATGCTATTCATAATATCTTTAATTACAGCAGTTAGTTAAAACAAATCTGTGGAAACCTATGAGAAATGTAAATCAACAGAGAAGGTTGACTGTGAATGCTAGCAAGAACAAGACTGTAACAGTATGAAAAAAAGCCAGAGAAGACGGAAGAAGAGATGATAAAAGACGTGGTGGTTAATTCTTGCAGTATTTGTGAATGAATGCAATGTTAATTTGTTGGATATGATAAAAAGTGCACGAATCAATTTTTGGTGAAATATGAAGTGTAGGACTGGTTAATCAAAAAGTTCTAATGCGAAAAGTTCAGTCTTTGGGAACTAAAGTTTGTGTATTTCAAGAATATTGTGATTATACACATAGTCATGAAGTTAAAACAGGTGCTGAGTGCTGAAGAAAATGACCGGGTGGAAGGGGAAGGGTTTAAACTATTTGCAAAGTGTATGTAGGATAAAAGTACTGAAAGACTGAAAAACATAAGAATATATCTGATAATTAGTAAGGAAGTCAATATAGACCGAAAAAAAGAAAAAAAATTAAGGTGATGATATAGCCTGGCAGCGCAGAGAGCTTGGGGTACAACAAGTTACTTGTGAGGAAGGAGGTGAAGAATTCTGAGATACTGGCCAAATGCTAGTAAAGAAGTTTTCACCAAAATGTGCGACAGTATGTGCAAATAAAAGGCTAATGGCTTGGTGTAATAAGTGAAGACGATAATGAGGCTTCAGTGTAGGCTAACTTTCTGTATTTTTTTTTTACACAGCTGTTCTAGAATTAATTTTCCTGTTAAAGAGTAAACATATTATCATTTTCAAAGACGGCACAATTGAAAAGTATAAAAGTAACCCCGATAAAAAAAGTTGCCTAGAGAATATTTCGCCACGAAATTCTAATGGCAGAAAAAAGCACATACTAAATAAGGAGACTAATATGATGTGCAATCTCATCTGCTCAGAGGGTATACCTTGAGGAAACGTATGCAGTATCATTGACTCTAATTGGCCATCATTCAATATATATATATATATATATATATATATATATATATATATATATATATATATATATATATATATATATATATATATATACATGAAATTTTTTATCACACCGTGATTTATATACAATCATGAAGCTACAAATGTCGCTTAATATCAAATTCACGCTACCTCGGGAATATCTCCGATGGAGAATTATCACCGAAGGAGAATTTATATAAGTGATAAATGAATTGGTATCGTCGGGACACGAAACCTTGACACGAAACCTATTCAGCGACTCCAGTAGACGCTACCCACTGAGCTATCAAGACGACGATACCAATTCATTTATCACTTATATAAATTCCCCTTCGGCGACAATTCTCCATCGGAGATATTCCCGAGGTAGCGTGAATTTGATATTAAGCGGCACTTGCAGCTTCATGAATATATATATATATATATATATATATATATATATATATATATATATATATATATATATATATATATATATATATATATATATATATATATATATATATATATACTTCATCCTAATAAGCGATTAAACACTGAGTTATGACTGTGAGAAGGGGTCTGTTCCAGGATGGCAGAATTTCTTCATTTGGTCCTTCATTTGAATCTGGGCTTTGTAGTAACGACCGTATCCTACGAGTGTGAAGAAATCGAAAAGTTAAGAGGGCGTTGTGTGTGTTTGTGAACATGCATGGTTGTAATGCTAATGAGTACCGACGGAAAATATTTATTCACTGGACTACAATATCCTCAAACATAAGTATATACGCTCATTTACGGATAGAGAGAGAGAGAGAGAGAGAGAGAGAGAGAGAGAGAGAGAGAGAGAGAGAGAGAGAGAGAGAGAGAGAGACGGGCAGGATGTGGCAGTGAAGGAAAGATCGTGGCTGGTGCCCCTTTATTGCAGAGGATGTTTAAGTAAGAAGCTTTAAGATTCTGTGGACCCTTTCTTATCTGGGGCTTTGCATGCTTTCGTTATGTTGGAAGTTTCTTAAACATAACAATGCTGCTCTACAACGCATTTCCCCACAGTTTCCGTACTTTGATTTTAAAGAGAATTTTGTGATCACTGTTTTGAAACACTTACGTTGCGCCTGTAAACGATCTTGTAAATTAAGATTTTTCTTATTCTGCAGTGCAATAGTAATCGCAAAATATTTTTCCCTTGCAAAGTAGCTAAATTATTTAGTAATTAATGTACACTGTAATTATGATGCCATATATCTAACACATTAAGTCCAGGTTTGATTAGTAAATTGTATAACAAACAAAAACACCGATTCCCCAGATAAGGGGTAGCCCCCCTGGAGCAACACACTAATCACTTCTAAGTCAGTGGTTCTCAACCTGATGGACGCGCCCCACTAGGGGGGCGTCAGCAATTTCCAGGAGAGGCGCGAGCCCTAGAGAAAATGTAAAAATTCTCTGATTCGTTACTCTCTTAACAAGAATGAGGAACTGATACTCAGAAGTTTATGAAAAAATGGAAAGGTATCGCCTTATAACATTAGTTTCCTACAGTCTATTACTCTAGATAGACTCGTTGGGCTTAAGAAAAAAAAAAAAACACCCCTTCTCTTTCTCTTTATTTTTCACTTTCCTTTAAATCTGGGAGGGAATTTTACTCATAGATGCAACGGGGGGGGGGGGGGGGGGAGGGGGGTGGACATAGTGGGCAGGACCAACTCTCAGAGGGGGCGTGGTAAGAAAAAGGTTAAGAACCACTGTTCTAAGTCATAATTTATTTGCAGAATTGTCAGTAAATCACCTGTGCAGTCAAGCTTTCTCAACATCAGCCAGCCCAAACACTTACAGAAAACAGTTATGAAGAGCGCGTTCATACACTTTGCACCGGCTACTTCACTTATCTCTATATTGCACGGAAATTTGCTCTTCGTGGATATTGAAGCTTTTTTCCAGTATCTAAATCGTGTGCTCTTTCTAACTCTTTCTAGGCCTTTCCTCTCCTTTCTCCTGCTGGTTTTGAGAAATACACCCAGTTACCAAAATTTTGTTATCCATTCTTTCCACATGAACGAACCATCTCATAATATGTTGGTCAATAATTCCTTTACGTTGACGGTTTTCCATATGTCTCTACAATTTTCCCCATTGTCAGTTCTCCGGTAATGTGGATTGGGCAATCAATTCATCTCAAGAATTTCAACCATTTTAGTTTTTTAGTTTAAACAGCCATGCTCTGTTTTCATGAAGTGTTCTTGTTTTCACATCTTGAATGACATCTCAAAACACTTTGGAACATTTTCTACTTACATATGGCATTTAAGAAATATTCGCTCTCTCTGCCTCTCTCTCTCTCTCTCTCTCTCTCTCTCTCCTCTCTCTCTCTCTCTCTCTCTCTCTCTCCAGAGAGAAGATACGGAGGTAATTGTCAGCATACCTTTCAGCTGTATTAGATAGATAGGAATGGGTAAAATATTTATAGAACCACACTTTTGAACCCATAATAAAAAGCTGAAATCCCCTCCCAAAGCCCCCCCCCCTCCCCCCCTCGCCTCTCTCTCTCTCTCTCTCTCTCTCTCTCTCTCTCTCTCTCTCTCTCTCTCTCTCTCTCTCTCTTATTGATATCTTATTTTTCAACACAAAATTGTGGGTTCCTTTAACGATATCGTCTTTAATACGGTAATTATCACAATTCAACATTAACTCAGACATTCTATGGAGGTTAGACCTCATTCCAAGAAATTTTAATGAGGAATAAGTAACCTTCAAAAGGAATACTTAGTTGTTCCTGATTTATTCATTCATATAACAATGACATCTTCAGTTAAGCAGTTTCATGTCAGTTTTTTTATGAAATGGTTTTCCATATAATTTTTCTAATGAAAACAAACGTAATGAAATGGCAAAGATTACAATATAAACAGACATATAGACTAATGATAATACGTTTGATAACCGCTTATCAAGGGGATAGACAGAGCAGTAATACAGTGTGCCTGGTTAAAGGAGAAAGACAGCACAGTAATAACTGGGTAAAGGGGACAGACAGCATAGTAATATTTGAATAAAAAGGACAATCACCGCGATGATATCTGGATAAAAGGGACAGACAGTATAGTAATACCTGGTTAAAAGTAATAGGCAGTACAGTAATACATGGATAAAAGGGACAGTCACCAAAGTAATTTCTGGATGAAAGGGACAGTCATCATAGTAATAACTGGATAAAATGGGCAGACAGTACAGTACTACCCATATAAAAGGGACAGTCACCACAATAATATCTGTATAAAAGGGACAGGCAAAACAGTAATACCTGGATAAAAGGGACAGTTACCACAGTAATTTCTGGATAAAAGGGACAGTCATCATAATCATACATGGATAAAAGGGACACTCACCACAGTAATGTCTGTCAGTTCACACATCTGTTTGAAGGATGAACATTTGCATAAAAAAAAGCAGACCTGTTAGTTGGACCATCAACAAAATCCCACCCCACCTTTTCCTTCTCCCTCCCCTACCCCTTCCACCCTCCCCTTCCCTCTTCCCTTCCCCTCCCCTACCCCTTCCACCTTCCCCTTCCCTCTTCCCTCCCCCTCCCCATCCTTTTCCCTATTCCCTCCCCTTACACATAAGCTGTTAGAGTTTTCCCAGGCAGCACCGTGTTGGTCGGCTAGTATATATATATATATATATATATATATATATATATATATATATATATATATATATATATATATATATATATATATATATATATGTGTGTGTGTGTGTGTGTGTGTGTGTGTGTGTGTGTGTGTGTGTGTGTGTGCGTGTGTAATTAGCAGTGGTTAATACAGTAGGTAGTTCTCATCAAGAGTTGAGGTTCCTTGTTCATAAGCTTAACTACTTAATTCATCCGCAATATTTATAACTGAATATAGGTAAGACTTCATCATACTAAAACTTAGGGTCACGAATAGAGATCAATATATATTTAAGTGACCTTTTCCACCTGTATTCTTAAGGCGGACAGTACCACAGTCATGATACTGTGGTCACAAAAGTGTGAAATATTTTCTATGGGCAGGATTTACATGACAAAAGCTATACCAGAGAAACATTTTTATCCTCTGTCCAAGAAAACTTTAAAAAAGAACGTGATATCCTAGTCAATCTTCACCCTTATTCGGTCTGGGGAGTGAGTACTAATAAAATTAAAGCAAAACTTTGATAGTTTAACTTAGTTCTTTGTCATTTTCTTTTTAAAGATATATTCATTCTATTCTACGAATGTTTCTTGCAACGTCAGTACCTTTTGCTTCCCCTGAATGCGCCTGTTGTAAATGTTAATAAAATATATATATATACTCCGTCATTAGAGCCTTCAATAGCAGTAATTACCAGACGTTTGTTTCTTTAGGCAATTTAAGTGAAAAGCTCCTCTTCTGATGCGCATGGCATTTACGTATGATTGTGGCCCGTCAGTTACAGCAAACAAAACTATCTGTCCCACTTTTCTTTTTACCTTGATGATCCTGCATGAATATGCAAAGCATTCATCGCTCTGCTTTTATTGTCTGTCATAAAAGAGAGGAATACACGCAAGCGAAGTGGAAATGCAAATCAGAAAGAATAAATCGGAAACACTGGCGTTCATTCATGTTGCATCACGTTGTTTTTTAATACTTCCTACTTTAAGAGAGTCTCCACGATTTTGTAGTCTTTTTTTCAGGTTAGTTCCCTAATGAAAAAAAATTACAGCTCGGTGCTGGTGTTACCTTTTCATGTCCAGGATATACTGTATAGTGTATGTTACTTCTCTGAAGTTTTCCTTTAAATAATTTTATTGCAGGAGGTGGCTGATGATCTGCCTATTGGCACCGATATTTCCAAAAATTGCATCGTTCTGCTCTTTGGCTGGGAAAAGGAAGTCGACTTTTCTAATACTTACGGTTATTGCCTCACTTGTCTGGGTATGAACTCTTGATTCATGGATTTAGAAAGTAAACCTACTGAATCATAAACTTTTGTAAAGGTGACGAGGGGGTAGTGGTATAACGTATTTCATTTACTGAAAAATGTGTTTGTTTCCTTATCAGATATAACATTGTGTTCAGTCCCTGAAGCTAGTTACAAGGATGTTTTCTGTATCTCTTATTGACCAAGAAAACAGGCTAAACTGAGGATGTAATTGCCTACTATAAAGCACTGAGTTTCACTGGACTGTCCACGAGAAGACGAATTGAAGTATGTACTATAACTACATTGCATCTTTATCGAATCCACGATTGGGTGAATGCCACACGCGCCGATGCACTCCGAATGACAGGAAATGCTCTGGGTCATTTTGAACACCTTAAGTCTTCCTAAAACGTCGCATGTAGCCTTTCTTGATATGTAAGCATATTATTTTAGAAAGAATTTCATTCGGGAGAAGAAACCAGTGAATTTTGCAAAGAATATTGCATGCAGAGGATTGCATTAAACTAATCTTACATACTGTACGTTGACAAACTACGCTGACAAACAATTGTCTTGCTTGATGTTACAGTAAAGCCCTTATGCTACTCTACCGCGAATGTTGTAATGCCAAAAGAGAAATGGCTTGCTGAGGAATGTGTCCAAACTTGCATTCAGGCTAATACAGTAGATGTTTCTTAAGACAAATTCATTGTTAATCCCAAGTGGAGATTCTCCTGTATGCACGGTACTGGTTACTAGTTATGTTCTTGATTTTCGTCCGCACTCCGTCAAAAAAAAAAAAAGAGGCTCTGCAGATCCTCACCTCAAAATGCAATTCACAATCGTGTGTTCTGTATCACTAATCTTGTTATCGCTGTTACTTTTTAGATATTTAACAAAGGTTTAAAGTGCTCTAGATGCTCATTATAAAGATGCAATTTATGCAGTTTAGCCTAGCAATTTTTAGTTTTCTGTAAAAGAAAACTATTGTGCCGGCTTTCTCTGTCCGTCCACCCGCCCTCAGATCTTAAAAACTAGAGGCTAGAGGGCTGCAAATTAGCATGTTGATCATCCACCCTCTAATCATCAAACATACCAAATTGCAGCCCACCAGCCTTAGTAGTTTTTATTTTACTTAACATTAAAGTTAGCCATAATCGTGCATCTGGCAACGATATAAGACACGCCACCACCGGGCCGTGGTTAAAGATTCATGGACCGCGGCTCATACAGCATTATACCGAGACCACCGAAAGATAGATCTATTTTCGGTGGCCTTGATTATACGCTGTACAGATAAATCGACTGCGCTGAAGAAACTTAGGTGCATTTTTTACTTGGTTAATGCTAGGAACTGATAGCCACATACACGTTAGAGGCCCCATTTAAGCCAGTGTTTCTTAACCTTTTCTGACCTCAGCACCCCCTGTGGTAAGACTTCACAGTCCAGCACCCCTATACATCTGGTTACTGGGATCATATATATATATATATATATATATATATATATATATATATATATATATATATATATATATATATATATATATATATATATATATATATATATATATATATGTATGTGTGTGTGTGTGTGTATGTATGTATATATAGCCTATATATATAAATTAATAATAATAATCATCATCACCATCATAAGAAGAAGAAGAGAGGAGGAATTATTATTATTATTATTATTATTATTATTATTATTATTATTATTATTATTATATTTTGATTTTGAGGTAGTTTATGCTGCACCTCCAGCACCCCCTAAATTGATTTTAGCACCCCCAGGGGTTGCTAGCACCCCAGGTTAAAAAACACTGACTTAAGCATTAGGCTTCGGTAATTTCGTTGAATAATAATATCGCCTTCATGACTCTAGCCATAAAGGCGAAGTCCCCGTAGCGGGTAGTGCCGTCAGTGCACCTCAAGCGATGCACTGTAGGCACTGCTGAAGGTCTTTGCAGCGTGACTTAGGCCCCTAGCTGCAACATCTTTCGTTCCTTTTACTGTACCTCCTTTCATACTCTTTTTCTTGCATCTTACTTTCCCCAACCCTCTCCTAACAATTGATTCATGGTGCAATTGCGACGCTTTCCTCCTCTTACACCTCTCAAACTTTGCTGTCAGTTTCCGTTTCAGTGCTGAATGACCTCGTTCGTCCCAGTGCTTTGTCTTTGGCCTAAATTCTATATTCAATTCAATTCATAAAGGCGAAATGAGGCGGGTAAAAATAAGTATTAAGAATACTTAGACCTAATGCATATCCTTAATTCACAACTTATGCAGTTGTTTCAACAGAATAGTGAGGGGCTTTTTCAATCAAAATCGCTCTATGCTCCTTTGAAGGTAATCTAAATCTCAGTGAATTCTACTAACATGGGCATCCAATGTTAGCAGTGGATAATAATACAAAACAGTATGGTATTAAGCCTATCTCTCTTCGACGCAAGAAGGAGATGAAGACAGCAGTGTCAGCACGAACTATGAGAAAGCGCTTCATTTTAAGTCTTCTTAATCTGCCTTTCCATTTAAAGGGAAACTTTGTAGAAAACTTGAGAGCAACTCCGGGTGACTAAGTCGGTAAATATATTTCTCTAATTCTTCATTGGCCGGTCGGAGAATCGAACGCGAGGCTTTCCCCTAGCCTCTCCTCACACACGTTAGGTGCACTCGAAGGCACTAAACCCCGAAAGGAAATATATTCAAGAGAGTCTTAACGCTTATCCGGTATGGCGTCTGACGCGCATGAAATGACCAGCTCAGGTGTACCAAAGATAAAACTGACTACTAAATGATTTTTAATATGGCAGGCAAAAGGAACCTAGCTCTCTTGTAAAACCTTTAACAATCATCTGATTTAGCAGATAATTAAATAATGGGGTAACTGGATGCGTAGCTTAGAAATTCTTATATTTTAAGGCATTGTTTGGCACAAAAATTATACGAGGAGGTTTCTGTCACCTTTAACCAAAGTTATTCTTTGTTGTGACATGACTTACCTAAAATAGGAACTTATAACAGGGAGTATGAATACTGTATTCATTAAAACTTATTGACCAATTTCACAATAAGCGTTATAACCGTAATGATAAAATGATGGATATACCATACAAACCTCATTAGAGAAAACATTAGAATCAGAGTAATTTTGTTGTGTCAATTTTAAATATCGACGAAGGAAAAAAATTTCCTGATAAACGTGTACAGGCTTTCTAGTTTAGATGAAAGTCTAAACTATAAACATTCAGTTAAATATATTAATGTAGAAGGAAACTTCGTATCAGGTTATATGATTCTCATCACAGGAGTCTACGAGGGAGAGAGATCTCGAGAAAAGTTCAAGTATTAATAAACCGAGCAGATATTAAACGCCAGTTTTCTTTACTTTTATGAAGAATAACCGATTACCGAACTAAATATTACTCCGAGAAACTCGCTTCTGAAATATGCGAAGGAGAGAGTCTAAAGGGAGGAGATGCATCTTCTGCAGATAAAATATTCACCGAAAGGGGAATGCAGAAGTTCCCTGAAGGTAAATGCGCCATATTTCCACTTGGTAATTTCTGGGTGGAATTTATCGACATTTATTTGGATATCATTAAGACGCATCCATTCGCTGGAGGCTTTGCGAATATACTGGGCTAAATCAAATGGAAAATATGAGAAATAAGCTTATACAAAATACGTTGTATAGACGTTGCATAAGTTACAAATATACAAGATGATATTCATTTGTAACATTTATGTTTTTTGTAGTGCCTGTGTTGTGGGTTTTTTGGAAGAATAATGGAAACGTTGTGAGTAACGGTTATTCATTCATCCGAGGCAACTAATTAAAAAGAAAAGAAAAGAAAGAACTAAAGAACAAAAATGTATATACATGTAAATATGCGTATATATATATATATATATATATATATATATATATATATATATATATATATATATATATATATATATATATATATATATATATATATATACATATATATATATATATATATATATATATATATATATATATATATATATATATATATATATATATATATATATATATATATATATATATATATATATATATATATATATATATATATATATATCTAGTATGGGTGAGTGAGGGACTGGAATACATTTCGACATTTTACCTTGGTCGTATAAAATGGGCGAGCGCATTTTTCATTATGTCGTCAAGAAAGTTCTGCCTTTTTAATTCACAGCTATGGAGGTGAAACGAGATTACTGAAAACAGTAATTAATGGAATCACTGACAAAATGGACTTCAAAGTAATTATAAGGAAGGATAAAATACACAGAAAAAGGCGGAAATGTAAGATGAATAAAAGGTATGCATAACATTTTATTTAATTCATTAGCGAACAGGTCTCTAGATGACAGCTATCTTGGAAAAGACAAGGTGTTTTTAAAATCTTGGCTTTAATGAAAATTATGTTTCCCTTATGCATATATTTAGCGTCTTGAAATTTCTAAAAACTTCCACCTTTAATGGGTAGTAGTAGTAACCGAATCTTTATCTTAAAAGGCTCATTATAGATTCTGTAAGTCAGTAAACTTGGACTTTGAATTCTAACTTAGTCTTTGGGCACTCAGAACTTTTTATATAAGTTCACAAATCACTTTGGGCTTTTAAATGTCACTCTGCACACATCTCAGCACTCTCTGCCCTGGTGCCTCCTTCCAGCTGTCTGCTGCTCTAGGAACCTCCTATATATGGGGTTCTGTCTGAGAGTCATACGATACCAAACCTGGTATAATTTTCCCAAGTTTCATCTCTATGGGCTCTCTTTTTCATTAATGTTCATGTTCACTTTTTCTATACATTTAGTTCGAAGATTGTTACCAAGTCGATGGCAACAAGATGTCGGCCGGCCATCTGCCTCGGGAGGCTCTCATGGTGTTCTTGTTTCGATTAGCTTCTCACCTCTATTAACTGATTCACTAAAAACGATGATCACACTTTTTTCGTACGAGATGAACAACATTAATTTCTGTGGGCGCCAAGACGTCCTCTCTGGAATCTGGGATCGCTCAGTTCGTTATCGCCTTTTTCTGATTTTCTCTCTCTCAGTTATTATCGGTATTTTCTGTAAAGGCCTTTTGCTTTTTTTTTAATATATTTAGTTCATTCTATTGTAGATTCGATTCCATTACTTATGTATACACACCCATAGGGATGCATAGGGCCTCGATGAACTCAAGCCACCACATTCTGCCCTGGGCTAACTCCTCAAGATCTCCCCAACACTCGTCTCCTGCTTCCCACCTCATTGTCCTCAACCACGTCTCCTTTGGCCCACCTCTACCTCTTCTACCAAAGGCAACCCACCCCGTTGTATCTCATACTATTCCCTGTCTTCTATACACATAGCCTAGCCACTTCCAAAGTGAGAACCTTTCATACTCATCGACTGGCTGCACCCCCGCTACTTCTCTAATTCTGTTATTTCATATCCTATCCCCCCAATTAATTCCTAATATTCTTTTGAGCTCCATATTTTCAAATGCTAAGGTTTTATTATCCAAAGTCACTGTACTGTACCATGACTCATGCCCATAAATCAAATTACTCTTAACCATTACTTTATAAATTTTTATTTCTGCATGCACAGAAAAATTGCTATTGTTCCAAATATTGTTAAACATTCCCATTGCCTGATGAGCCTTTTTTTAATCTTTCCATAAATTCTGTGCTCAGAGAACCATCCTTATCCAAATAAGTACCTAAATATTTAAACTTATCCACTTGCCTTAAAACCAAGCCTTCAATTAGACAATCCTGTACATTTTCAATATTCATGTTCATGATTTCAGTTTTTCCACTATTAATAACCAAACCAAATTTCGACCTTCTCTCGCTAGACAATCCAACAAAGGAGACAGAATTCAACTCTGAATCACGCCAGACTTGACATCAAATGGATCACTCAAACACCCATCAACCATCACTTTACAAGATGTGCCCTCATGCATGTTCATGATAACCGTCACAAACTCTTCCTGTATTCCATAATGCCTCATGAGTTTTCCCATAGTCCGTCTCGCAATACTACCATAGGCCTTTTCAAAATCATCAAAACAAAGACTTAACGTAGTTTTCATTTCATTAGCTTGCTGCATTAAATGCCTAACTATGAAGATGTGATCACTGTAACCCCGCCCCTTTCTGCAAGCAGCCTGTTCATCCTTCAGAATACCATTAACTATTGGCTCTAACCTATTCAACAAGACTCTATTGAAAATTTTCAAGGCTACAGGTGGCAAAGTGATTCCCCTCCAATACCGCATCTACTCAGCTCTCCTTTCTTTGGAACCTTAATGGTGTGTGTGTGTGTGTGTGTGTGTGTGTGTATATATATATATATATATATATATATATATATATATATATATATATATATATATATATATATATATATATATATATATATATATATATATATAGGTTATGGTTTATATAATTGAGATACTGTACATGAAAGAAATGATACATTCAAATTTCTAGAGGCATACAAAGGACACGTGTATGCTTTCACATTAATTCCATTAAAATTCAGAGGATATCAATTTCTCGACCAGAGATTTTCCCTAAGCCAAAATGCTAGTGCTTAAAAATCAAAGCGAGGGGGTTAATCCTTTGCTTCGAACAAGATGAAATTCTTTGCTTTTGAAATTGTCTTATATCTATAAGTTTTCATGAACCCAACCATTCACCAGCACCTCTCGAAGCTTAGCAATATAATTGGTTCTCGCTATATTTTTAATGATATATTCCACTCTTCATGCAATGTCTATATCCATCATGTTATATTGAGACTCCTCCCTCTGCCATACTTGAATTTTACCTGCTCGAGAGCGGAGAACTGATTTGTTTAAAGCACTGGCTGCTCTCCCTATCTGTTCTGAAGTATTGGAGAAAATGCTTTGTCTATAGTTTGAATGACAAACACTTTGTTTCTTCTAAATTATTGTATTTTTATCAGTTTTAGAATGGATTTTCTTTATTCTCTGTTAAATTAAAGGTTTCACAATTATACTTCGAGGTACTTTTTTTTTCCTATAGAGGAAAAAATAGTGAGATGCATAGGATTAGGAGGAGGAGCGGATACAAATTTTACTGTGCTTATCTATCGTAAGTTGAGTACAATCTGTGGGAAAATCTTTCATGTTGAATTACTATCTTGATATAGAAAATATAGCTTGGTAATCAGACGATATATCTGAACAGTTTGACTTGTCTGTGTAACCGTAGAGATGTCAACACTTGCATATTAGTTACCTGCATGATACCTTTATTAACATTTCTATTTCATGCTACTGATTACGCCATTACGATGTAACTTGGGAAGATACATGCTTTAGTACGCCATCCACCACTGGATATTAAAGCGAGAAAGGAATTAAAGGTTTAAAGAGGTTTACTAATTTACCGTTGATAGGCGTTCCAGGTTGACACCACAAATTTCGTGAGAGCTCCAAATGGGATGCCATTAATTAGTTGAAAGTATAATTTCAGAGAGATTTGAGGATAGTCGATAACAGAATAGAAGAGCACGCTTAGAACCACGTTTATAAAATGCATATACGGAAGACGAGAACCTTACTAAGAGAGGTGTTTTTTTTCTCTCTCCATATAACATTCAGTGATATGCAACAGACTACTGGGATTTCTAAATGAAACAGAATGGATAAGCTATAAGGACGAAGAACGTAGAATGGCTGAAGGTGTCACGTTCAACCCGATGATTTCTAGATGAACTATATGTACTGATATCTCTCGTGGCCACATTGGACGGTTTCAAATTGGAGAACGGGAGAAATAAGCGTTTACAAATTACGTTATCTGCACATTCAATTACAAATGTAGAGAATTACAAATGTAGTGAGTTGGCAAGTGTAAAAGCACCTTTTACTTGTAAACTAAATGTCTTGCGGATCGGCACACCCAAATTCCAGGTGGCATTATAAAGGTGGTTTCTGACCACAAGGACGGAGTTCCCATTCCTAATCTGGGTCACTATTCCCTGGACGCCTGCTGTCATTTTCCTCGTGGTCTCCAGTCCTCTACACTTTACGTGGCTATCGATAATTATAGTTCATTTCGATATGTTCAACACAGATTATTAACCATCATATGTATATATGTATGTGTGTGTGTGGTTGTGTGCGCGCGCGTTCTCGTGGGCATGTGGGCGAAATGGATTGCAGACCTCAGTACATGAAAAAAATTTCCAGCTTTTCATTGTGATGAGTTAATAGCGGAGTACAGCAGTATTTATTTCCAGACCACTGTGCGACGTTTTACGTTGTATTCACAAGGTTAAGGTCGCTCCCATAACAATCCCCAACCAAATTCTTCAGAAGAGAAGAAAGTATACCTTAGTTTACCCAGACCACTGAGCTGATTAACAGCTCTCCTAGGGCTGGCCCGAAGGATTAGACTTATTTTACGTGGCTAAGAACCAACTGGTTACCTAGCAACGGGACCTACAGCCGATTGTGGAATCCGAACCATATTATACCGAGAAATGAATTTCTATCACCAGAAATAAATTCCTCTGATCCTTCACTGACCAGCCGGAGAATCGAACGCGGGCCTAGGAGAGTGCTAGGCGAGTACGATATCGACCCATCCAGTGAAGAACTAACGAAATTAATACATTTATTAGACCCATAAGAACAAGAAACAAAATGTAAAACTAATGTAATAATGTAGTTACCCAACGTAATTATATTATATAAAAATAATGTACATAATTAACCACTAAGCATAGTAAATATAAATAACCCCAAGGCCCTCCCCAGTCACATTCCCATCATAAGCGCGCGTACACAGATATACTGTTTTCTCTTTTATTATCATCATTGGTTTTGGTGCCTCGCAAGGAATCAGCTTTCATTTGCAATCAAGTATATAATTGCAATGTTTTTTGTTCACTTCATGAGTATTATTTATCTAGGATGTAATCCTACGATTTTACTCAATTCTTTGTATTTGTTTTACATATCAGAACATTTACAGAAAAAAAAAATATACAAAAAAGTTTAGGCAATACAATTCGTTCTAATGATTTTCACCACAACTTTGCCATAATTTTTTTTTTACTTAATTCCTGTGATTTTTTTTTACCGTCCAATTTGACTTAATGTGACCTTTTTTCGGGCGCAATTAATCTGGGCGAATTTGGGCATTAGTCAATATATCATCTGGGCGACTATTCATTGTATAGTTTGGGCAACAAAGTATCAAAATCCTGCAAATTGGCACCAATCATTTGGGCGAATCAGTCAAGGAAAAAAGAGGCAGAAGTATTTTAGGAAGTTCTCACGTGGTGATAACTAATCGGTTGGCCGATAACTCAGTAATTAGCTGGTTAATACTTGGCAGTGGTTATCAGCATTAGTTATTCATTACTCAGCTTTGGAAGTAATGTCTCAAACAAACCGACGAAAAAGGTGCTTTGATATTTTCTGGCTTTTCTTTTTGTATAGACATAATATTGAAGAATGTTTCGTTGCGGTGCACAACCAATAACCAGATGTAAAGCCAGAATGAGGTGACTACCTTAGCTATCAGAAGTTTGGGGATCGTAACCGGGTTAAAAGGAAGACCGATTTCCTTCAGTTTTTGTCCTGGCGCTCTCAATTCTAAAGCGAACCTAATTGACTCGCAATTCTAAAACAAAGGATTACCAAGAGACTGGCAAAACTAAGGACCAGAAGCACAAGCCCATCCTCACGAAATCTTTTGAGCAATTTTAACATTCAAAAACTTTTAGAGCCAGAGACAAGGCCACCAACTAAATGCATTATGTAAAAATCCTGCATTTCTTTTGCCTCACTTATCCGATACATACAAGTCCAATGCTAAAGCCTGTGTTGTAGTAACCATCGACAGTCACAGTAACTTCTACAATTTATAGGCATAAGCAATAACCACTCCCGGGACATATACTATTAAAAATTTGCTGTTGCTGCCTGCTTATTTTTACAAACTAATTATAACCCTTACATAGCAATATGGACACAATTCAACCCTGGAAGATCCTTAAAATATTTTCTCGTCTATCTCATGTCAATGTGAATATTCACTTCCAACTGTCATCGCTCAAGTCACCTTTACAAGTGTTTTCAGCCGAATGCGATCTCCATATCATAAGGAATGAACTTAAACAATTATTCCTGCCATCAGAGGGGTCAAAAACAATATCACTTCGCTGAATAGAAGTTTAAATCTGCATAGACTGTTGCAAGTAAACACCAAAATTCGAGGTTACTATGCTAGAATCTCCTCAGAATTAAAAACCATTATTTCAGTTACTTCATTTCTCATATCAATTTCCCTATCTTACCTCTTAACCAACCAATCACTGACTACCATTCCCTTGATTTCATAGGACACTCTTTGTCTTTCAAGAGTATTGCAAAGTCTACCACATCACAGGGCATTTTGGGGTTAAAGAAATGGACAAAGGTTTACATACATATATATTAAGCTGGTCTTCATACTTGTAAATACTATTACATATCCAAAGTAGTCAGGTAATAAAATTGAATAGTAGGTAAAGCACAGCATCTTCTAAGTTTTAGTTGTCTATGTAACCGAATTTAGAGCACTTCGAATCCTCACAGGGTATGCACAGTGTCTACAAGTTGAGTTCTAGTTGTCTGGGTAACCTAATTTAGAGCACTTCGAATCCTCACAGGGTATGCACAGCGTCTACAATTTGAGTTCTAGCCGTCAGGGTAACCAAATTTAGTGCGCTTCGAACCGTCACAGGACATGCATAGCGTCTACAAGTTGAGTTCTTATTGTCTGGGTAACTGAATGCAGAGCGCTTCGAATCCTCACAGGATATTTAGTCTTAATGAAAAGCGTTGTTTTCCATTAGTATTAGTGTCGATGTTATGGTCTTCTGCAGCTACACCAAGAGCCTGTGCATGAGAATAGTTTGATTTTAGTTTCCATGACATAACCTACCCTCTTAAAAGTGAAAATAGTGTTCAGTTAGTCTCAGCAGCTAATCTAAGTTATTATAATTAATACTATATCATAAGTAAACTTTCCCATTAACAATCTCATGTATTAGTATTGTTACTTCAAACTGCCATCACCTTTCACATCAACAATCCCATATATTACTACCACTGTTCCTTCAAACTCCCAAGAAGACAACAGAATAGAGAGTGCCATCCTTCAAGATATATTTAATAGGGCACCAATCTTACACCGAAACAAACGCCATCTAACTTTAGTGCTACATAACTATGAAAGGTGCCATGAAATGCAAACTCTACTATCTGGCTACTTTCGTCCTTTAGTATAGTGTCTTAAGGGAACTGAACTGCACAACCCCACGGGGCGAAAAATTAAGTTTGGGAATTCAGAAAAATAAAGGGGTTCCCAAAGCAAGCTTCGGCACTGGGGGAAAGATGGATGAAGGTAGGGGTCAATGAAAATATGCAATGCAATCTGAACTGTATTTCCTAACATGAAAGCTTTGCTTAAGAGGGGGGGAGGGGGAGGGTGAGGGTGTTGAGCGCATTGACAATGACGTTAACAAGATTGCAAAAATTTGAATTACAATTTCCACTATTAACCAGCCTATTAGAATACCTGGCAAGTACACGACATCAGTGTAAAAAAAATTCTTTAACATCCCAAGACCTAGGCCTTTTAGCTAATCGTTAAGATCCACCTATCACCTGTCTAGTTCCTATTTACTACTGGGAATGAAATTCTAAAGTTAAAAAAGTACGTCAAGAGTCACCCTACCCTAATCTCAGCTATACTATACTCAAACTTGCATCTCATGACCAAACAAAGGGCTCAATTACTGTAATACCCTCTGCTATTAACTTGCACTGTCAAATGTGTCTAGGTCTGACTATCGTGCTTTTTACCCGTCTATTCCCAGCATCCTTAAGAGATAGACTTTAGCATTTATTACCTTTATCCCAACCCCTCCATCTATATAAAATCAGAACATTCGTCAACCTACTCTAGCCCAACCTATATTTCAAGTTCCATATCTAACTTCCCATTAAGTCCTAGCTACACAAAAACTATCAACCTTGCAGTTCTATCCTAAGTAAGAAGTTGGTTGGATTGAAATACCTATGGTGCATGGTGACAAAGTCACCATGCTTATTTTTGAACTTCCTGTTGTGCATGGTGACTAAGTCACCATGCACAACGTGCAAGTCCACCTTTGCCTGGCAGGTGGCATCGCCACCCCGGCAAAGGTGGACTTGGGAAGTGGCCAAAGAATAACTTACTCTAAATCCAAAACTTGCTTTAAATCCGCACGCAAAACTTGCTTTAAATCTGCAAGAAAAACTTACTTTAAATCCATACGCAAAACTAACTAACTTTAAATCCGTATGCAAAACTAACTAACTTTAAATCCGTATGCAAAACTAACTTACTTTAAATCTGTATGCAAAACTAACTTACTTTAAATCTGTATGCAAAACTAACTTACTTTAAATCTGTATGCAAAACTAACTTACTTTAAATCTGTATGCAAAACTAACTTGCTTTAAATCTGTATGCAAAACTAACTTGCTTTAAATCTGTATGCAAAACTAACTTGCTTTAAATCTGTATGCAAAACTAACTTGCTTTAAATCTGTATGCAAAACTAACTTGCTTTAAATCTGTATGCAAAACTAACTTGCTTTAAATCTGTATGCAAAACTAACTTGCTTTAAATCTGTATGCAAAACTAACTTGCTTTAAATCTGTATGCAAAACTAACTTGCTTTAAATCTGTATGCAAAACTAACTTGCTTTAAATCTGTATGCAAAACTAACTTACTTTAAATCTGTATGCAAAACTTACTTTAAATCTGTATGCAAAACTTACTTTAAATCTGTATGCAAAACTTACTTTAAATCTGTATGCAAAACTTACTTTAAATCTGTATGCAAAACTTAATCTAAATCCAAAATTTACTTTATACGCAAAACTTTACTTTATACGCAAAACTTTACTTTATACGCAAAACTTTACTTTATACGCAAAACTTTACTTTTGCAGCTGAAATATTACTCAAGCGCTTTAAAAATTGTCACTGTTCAAAGACTTCAAAATTCCAAAATAGAGACTTGACTAAACTTTACAACTCCAAACAAACAAAACTAGCTAAAATTACAAAATCAAGCCACATAAGGCAAAAGTTTAAATATAAAAAAGTTTAAATCCACTTAAAAAATACTAGATTTACTCTACAAACTTTTAAAAATCAACTTCCACACACATTAAACTAACAAAATTCCACACACATCAACTTCACACATTAACTTTTGATGTTAACTAAACTAATAATCAAAAATAAAAATTAAAGTATATAAACTTTTGATAACTAACTAATAAAAAATAAAAATTAAATACTTAAATCAAGTTCTGAAGCTGAAACAAATCCTAAAATTTACTAAAATATTCAAATCTGGGAAATTTTAATTTTAACCTTTGCAATTTTAAAGATAAAAACAAATTTTCAAAATTCTCAAAACTAAGGTTTTGAATCTGAAAAAAATAAACCAAATGCATTAAAACAAAGTCTAAACTTAAAATGAAAACTCAACAAGTATAGGTTCTGAAAAAAGCTAAGCTAAAAAATGTTTGGGGAATTGAAGTCACTCAACTAAAAAAAAAAAAAAAAAAAAAAAAAAAAAAAAAACACTTACCCACCCATTAATCCTGTTTAGTCATAAGGTATCGGTACATCTAAGATGATTCAATAACTCATTGTGGCGTGCTTATTTATCGACACACCCTGACCTGAAATAAGAAAATATATATACATATATATATTAAAGCCCAAACTGTTCTAGCAAGTGGAAAGAACCAAAGGCTGACTATTGGTTATAATCAGATGGGACATCTGATAAGTTTTAAAATACTAAGACAAGCAGCAAGCAAGGCTTTTTAAATACTGATAAGTTATTAATAGTTTGCCGCTTAAGCCTACAGTACAATAATTAAGTTTAAATCAACTTAATATACTCCATATTAGGAAGGCTATGGTAGTCGAGTTAGGCCTCTCTAATGAAGAAAATTGAAACCCTAATGCATCGTAAGACTTGCTCTATTGCAGTATAAAAAAATGAAAATATCCGTAGCACGGCATAAGATTGCTAGTATAAAACCAAAGCGCATAGAATTACCACTAAAAGCAATCTAGTTCCACTTAGTAATAAATAAACTTCAAAACTAAGTCTTAAATACCAGGTTGAAAGGCAATCTACAACAATACCTAACGTAATAAACATTTTGAACAGATTGTAGGAATTTACAACAAAGAATTGAAAATGCCAATATTTGAAGATACAAAACCAGCAAGCGGAAAACAGCAAACGGGAAACTTTCATACGACAACTATGTCTTAGTTCAAGCACCACAATCTAAATATTTGAGAAATATAAAACGCAAAACTGGCAATAGTATCCACTTGCCAACCCAACAAACCTTGAAGCAAGCCTTCACGCCTAAAATCTTGCAGTCTATTCACAATACGACATAGGCTATCTGAGAAACTGTTCAACTTCTCTAAACCCTAAATGAGCATTGTAAACAGAAGAGATGCAAGTGAAGCAAATAGGTGATTTGAACCTAGAACAAATTGTAAGTCAGGCTAGAGAGCATTCAAGACTATTATACAACAAAATACCGCCTGAAGTGAAGATCATACAAGAAAGCAAATTTCAAAAAAGAACTAAAGACTCTCCTATTCTGAGGAGCTACGATACTGACGAGAAAACACTGAACCATTATTGGAAAATATAAGAAGCACCTTACTTTGAAAACGTACACGGGTCTGTCAAAGAGGGAGTCATCCCTGTGGAGGGCTGGACATAAAACCAAACAAAATGAAACCAACGTTCCCCAATACCGAACGGCCGAGATCCAAAACGCAAATAAACGCGAAAGTCGAGTTATAATCAACGAAACCTGCCTTACCAAGCTGGAGACTCAACAACACTGAAACAAGCTGTTCTTGAGGATAACAGCCAACGACCGCTGCAACTGCCTGTTTGTGGGACGTCACTTTATCGCCCTTTCGCCACCGAAGCAGCTTAAGGCGATGATCTGAAAATCGACATGAATTATTATTATTATTATTATTATTATTATTATTATTATTATTGACAGTTGCCGGGCACACTTCCTTTTTAGCGAACTACCCCAATTATGTATCAGTAGTTAGCCCATCTGAAAAAAAAAATTATTATTATTATTATTATTATTATTATTATTATTATTATTATTATTATTATTATTATGGAGATTTTCCATTTACTCTTCCTTTATAGCAAACTACCTGAGTTATGTATCGGTGTTTGGTCTTTATCTAGAATTATTATTATTATTATTATTATTATTATTATTATTATTATTATTATTATTATTATAGTTGTTGCTGTTGTTTTCAGCAGTGCTTAGGCATAAGAGTTCACGAATATTACTTTTCACTATCGTACTTAATTTAGTATACTGTATTGTGTTCATCTTATCGTTCATCGTATATGGCCCGGAGCTGAAACAAAGGATATTATCATTATATTAGTTAAAATACAACATGGCGTCACAATGCTATGGCCATAAACAAAAAGAGTATAGAACACTTTTGTTGAGGTGATTCAACGGTGAGCTTATCATCTCGCACCGAAGAATGCAAGGTAATTTTTATAATTAAATTTATTATTACTAATAACAAAGGTGCATAGGTTCGTAATCTGCTACGGTAAAAGGCCACCTTCAGCGATTTTGGGGAAATTGAGAAGGTAAGAGAGCCAAGTGGCATTAAATAAAGCATTTATATCTGTCGTAAGTGATATAATTAGCGGCTAATTCGAACAGGGGTCAATGAAATTACTGAAACCAGACCATATTGTTCGATCATCGCTTGATTTTCGAATCCTTTTTCGACAGTATTAGGTGGAGCTATGGAAACTATTATCATCGGGATTATATATATATATATATATATATATATATATATATATATATATATATATATATATATATATATATATATATATATATAGTGTGTGTATGTGTGGTAGGTAGAGCTTTGAAAAATATGATCATGTGGATTATATATATATATATATATATATATATATATATATATATATATATATATATATATATATATATATATATATATATAGATAGATAGATATTAAGCCAGCAATGTACTTTAATATTCAGTTCACTACCCCTCAGGAATAGCAACTTACATCCAAGAGGAATTATGATTAACAAATGTTTCGTCAACAGTTCTCATTAAAGTACATGCCTGACGAACTCAGGTTTTGTACTTAGAGTCGATATCAACCCATCTTCACCATGATAGCTGATTGGTAAATTTGTAAAGCGCGGCTAATTATGAGTTCGTCGAATTTGTCTTATACACCGAGGGTTTTCCTTACGTTCACAAATATTAGGCCACAAATATCATAAAATATCTAGTTCACTACATTAGGTGGAGCTCTTAAATATATTATCATATATATATACATATACATATATATATATATATATATATATATATATATATATATATATATATATATATATATATATATATATATATGTGTGTGTGTGTGTGTGTGTGTGTGTGTGTGTGTGTGTGTGTGTGTGTGTGTGTATGCTCACACAAATATCGTTTATTGTCTAATTCACTATACCTCACGAATAGCTTACAACCTCCCCAGGGCATAAACCTCATTGGTATTTCCTCCTCGGCTTTTGTCGATTATGTTCATTCAGAAGGCTAAGGTGGTATGCAACAGTAAAACATTAAAGAATTTATGGTGAATACGAAATCCATAGCTGTAAATACATTTGCAAATGTAATAATAACATGAGCTTTCGCATGTTTCCAAACATGCTTGATATATACAATGAAATATTAAAATAGTCAAGATTAATTAAACAGAAACAAAAGGTCAATCTTAAAATGAACATTCAGTAGTTATAAGGTAATTCAGAGGTTGATTTGCTATGGATAGTTGCCTAACAAGTATAAATTTTGTGACTATCGATTCCATACCCTCAACGATCTCCGGTCAATGTAGTTTATATCGTCGTGATTATCTTGTTCAGTAGTTAGGGGAAGTTCTACTCGGTCAGCATCGGCGCCCTAAGCATAACTTTTTTCTTTGACTTTTTTACCTGGATTCGTCAACAATTCTTTACCATATTTCTACGGACTCGTCATAACCCATAAGAAAGGCATTCTCTTACTCCCAGTTTTATGAAATTAAGTCTCGTTCATTTTTACTCTATCAGAAACTTAGCAGGTTTCCTGACACATTTCCTAGGTAGTTTATAAAACACGCAGAGAACTCTATTCAGAAATTCTATAATTAAATATTGAAGTTAACGACATAACGCTCATAAGCCAGGACGCAGAATCATTATTCACAAAGGTTTCTGTAAACGACATCCTGAATTTCATAAGGGAAAAAAATCAACTCCTTACGAAGACCTATTTTCTCTGGGCAGTGAAAAAAAAAAGTTAAATTAATCAAGCTCCGTGTTACCAATAACATTCCCTCTTTTAACTGAAAGGTTTACAAAGATTTTAATGTGGGATAGGCAGCCTGCTATTCCTCTTTAAGCCAATGTCTGCATGTACTTTAATGACTCAGTCCCAAAGTGGTTTTGGTGCGACACGTTGATGACATTTTCACGTTCTAGAATATTAGTTGAGAAGATTTGGCTATCTATTTGCAGCAAAATGAAATCACTTCTAGCCTTACGTTCAAAACTGAATGAGAAAAGGACAGAAACTAGCCTTCTTAGATATATCATTAGGGAATCATTCAAGTACAGTTTCAACGTCTATAGAAGACCAGCGTTCTCTATTTTCTACATTCATTTCCTAACTATCATGACATTGCAATATCAATGAAGACGGAGGTATCAGTGTAATTTTTTCCTCGGAGGACCAGGAACCTGTTCTGACAGTTACATGGACAAAGGAGTCGATTTCATCTATAAACAACTCAACCAGCTGCCTCACTATGACGCCGGAAAAGCCATCAACCAAGCCGGTAAGACAGATCTCTCTTCAAACCAGTGGACATAACAAAATAAGGGATATACCAGCAAAATAAAACTCCCGTACACAGAGGCATTAAGAACATGTCTCTAGGAACATCGAACCTGACTACCCTTCTGCTTTCATATCGAAGAATCGTAGAGAATGCTCTTATTAATGTCCATCAAAATAAAAGAGAATTATGCCTATACAGCAGAGTTGATATCAACTTACACCTTTCTTGATGGGTCAGTGGTCAAAAGTCACTGTACATCACCCATGGTCAAAAGTACAACATCGTTTCTAAATAAAGCAATGTTTCGAATACCACTGGTAACGAATCACTTATCAGTTATAATTCTTCTGGTTGTAAGCTATTTGTGAGGTATAGTGAATTAGACAAAAAAAGATATTTGTGTGAGCATACACACACACACACACACACAAACACATAAATATATATATATATATATATATATATATATATATATATATATATATATATATATATATATATATATATATATGATCATATATTTAAGAGCACCACCTAATGTAGTGAACTAGATATTTTATGATATTTGTGGCCTAATGTTTGTGAATGTAAGAAAAACCCTCGGTGTACAAGACAAATTCGACGAACTCATAATTAGTCACGCGTTACAAATTTACCAATCAGCTGTCATGGTGAAGATGGGTTGATATCGATTCTAAGTACAAAACCTGAGTTCGACAGGCATGTACTTTAATGAGAACTGTTGACGAAACATTTGTTAATCATAATTCCTCTTGGATGTAAGTTGCTATTCCCGAGGCGTAGTGAACTGAATATTAAAGTATATTGGTGGCTTAATATCTATCTATCTATCTATATATATAAATATATATATATATATATATATATATATATATATATATATATATATATATATATATATATATATATATATATATATATATCCACATGATCATATTTTTCAAAGCTCCACCTACCACACATACACACACTACATATATATATATATATATATATATATATATATATATATATATATATATATATATATATATATATATGTGTGTGTGTGTGTGTGTGTGTGTGTGTGTGTGTGTGTAGTGTGTGTATGTGTGGTAGGTGGAGCTTTGAAAAATATGATCATGTGGATATATATATATATATATATATATATATATATATATATATATATATATATATATATATATATATATATATATATAATCCTGATGATAATAGTTTCCATAGCTCCACCTAATACTATCGAAAAAGGATTCGAATATCAAGCGATGATCGAACAATATGATCTGGTTTCAGTAATTTCATTGACCCCTGTTCGAATTAGCCGCTAATTATATCACTTACGACAGATATAAATGCTTTATTTAATGCCACTTTGCTCTCTTACCTTCTCAATTTCCCCAAAATCGCTGAAGGTGGCCTTTTACCGTAGCAGATTACGAACCTATGCACCTTTGTTATTAGTAATAATAAATTTAATTATAAAAATTACCTTGCATTCTTCGGTGCGAGTTGATAAGCTCACCGTTGAATCACCTCAACAAAAGTGTTCTATACTATTTTTGTTTATGGCCATAGCATTGTGACGCCATGTTACATTAACTAATATAATGATAATTTCCTTTGTTTCAGCTCCGGGCCATATACGATGAACGATAAGATGAACACAATACAGTATACTAAATTAAGTACGCTAGTGAAAAGTAATATTCGTGAACTCTTATGCCCAAGCACTGCTGAAAACAACAGCAACAACTATAATAATAATAATAATAATAATAATAATAATAATAATAATAATAATAATAATAGTAATAATTCCAGATAAAGACCAAACACCGATACATAACTCAGGTAGTTTGCTAAAAAGGAAGAGTAAATGGCAAATCTCAATAATAATAATAATAATAATAATAATAATAATAATAATAATAATAATAATAATAATAATAATAATAATAATAATAATATTTTTTTCAGATGGACTAACTACTGATACATAATTGGGGTAGTTCGCTAAAAAGGAAGTGTGCCCGGCAACTGTCAATAATAATAATAATAATAATAATAATAATAATAATAATAATAATAATAATAATAATAATTTCGGTCGATTTTCATATCATCGCCTTAAGCTTCTTCGGTGGCGAAAGGGCGATAAAGTGACGTCCCACAAACAGGCAGTTGCAGCGGTCGTTGGCTGTTATCCTCAAGAACAGCTTGTTTCAGTGTTGTTGAGTCTCCAGCTTGGTAAGGCAGGTTTCGTTGATTATAACTCGACTTTCGCGTTTATTTGCATTTTGGATCTCGGCCGTTCGGTATTGGGGAACGTTGGTTTCATTTTGTTTGGTTTTATGTCCAGCCCTCCACAGGGATGATTCCCTCTTTGACGGACCTGTGTACGTTTTCAAAGTAAGGTGCTTCTTATATTTTCTAATAAGGCTTCAGTGTTTTCTCGTCAGTATCGTAGCTCCTCAGAATAGGAGAGTCTTTAGTTCTTTTTTTAAATTTGCTTTCTTGTATGATCTTCACTTCAGGCGGTATTTTGTTCTAGGTTCAAATCACCTATTTGCTTCACTTGCATCTCTTCTGTTTACAATACTTTTAGGGTCTAGAGAAGCTTGAGCAGTTTCTCAGATAGCCTGTGTCGTATTGCGAATAGACTGCAAGATTTTAGGCGTGAAGGCTTGCTTCAAGGTTTGTTGGGTTGGCAAGTGGATACTATTGCCAGTTTTGCGTTTTATATTTCTCAAATATTTAGATTGTGGTGCTTGAACTAAGACATAGTTGTCGTATGAAAGTTTCCCGTTTGCTGTTTTCCGTTTGCTGGTTTTGTATCTTCAAATATTGGCATTTTCGATTCTTAGTTGTAAATTCCTACAATCTGTTCAAAATGTTTATTACGTTAGGTATTGTTGTAGATTGCCTTTCAACATGGTATTTAAGACTTAGTTTTGAAGCTTATTTATTACTAAGTGGAACTAGATTGCTTTTAGTGGTAATTCTATGCGCTTTGGTTTTATACTAGCAATCTTATGCCGTGCTACGGATATTTTCATTTTTTATACTGCAATAGAGCAAGTCTTACGATGCATTAGGGTTTCAAGTTTCTTGATTAGAGAGGCCTAACTCGACTACCATAGCCTTCCTAATATGGAGTAAATTAAGTTGATTTAAACTTAATTATTGTACTGTAGGCTTAAGCGGCAAACTATTAATAACTTATCAGTATTTAAAAAGCCTTGCTTGCTGCTCCTTGTCTTAGTATTTTAAAACTTATCAGATGGCCCAGCTGATTATAACCAATAGTCAGCCTTTGGTTCTTTCCACTTGCTAGAACAGTTTGGGCTTTAATATATATATATATATATATATATATATATATATATATATATATATATATATATATATATATATATATATATATATATATATATATATATATATATATATATATATATATATAATATATATATATATATATATATATATATTCTTATTTCAGGTCAGGGTGTGTCGTTAAATAAGCATGCCACAATGAGTTATTGAATCGTCTTAGATGTACCGATACCTTATGACTAAACAGGATTAATGGGTGGGTAAGTATTTCTTGTTTTTTTTTTTTTTTTTTTTTAGTTGAGTGACTTCAGCAATTCCCCAAACATTTTTTAGCTTAGTTTTTTTTCAGAATCTATATTCGATGAGTTTTCATTTTAAGTTTAGACTGTTTTAATGTATTTGGTTTATTTTTTTCAGATTCAAATCCTTAGTTTTGAGAATTTTGAACATTTGTTTTTATCTTTAAAATTGCAAAGGTTAAAATTAAAATTTCCCAGATTTGAATATTTTAGTAAATTTTAGGATTTGTTTCAGCTTCAGAACTTGATTTAAGAATTTAATTTTTATTTTTTATTATTAGTTTAGTTAACATCAAAAGTTAGTGTGTGGAAGTTAATGTGTGTGGAATTTTGTTAGTTTAATGTGTGTGGAAGTTGATTTTTAAAAGTTTGTAGAGTAAATCTAGTATTTTTTTAAGTGGATTTAAACTTGTTTATATTTAAACTTTTGCCTTATGTGGCTTGATTTTGTAATTTCAGCTAGTTTTGTTTTTTGGAGTTGTAAAGTTTAGTTAAGTCTCTATTTTGGAATTTTGAAGTCTTTGAACAGTGACAATTTTTAAAGCTCTTGAGTAATTTTTCAGCTGCAAAAGTAAAGTTTTGCGTATAAAGTAAAGTTTTGCGTATAAAGTAAAGTTTTGCATATAATGTAAGTATTGGATTTAGATTAAGTTTTGCTTACAGATTTAAAGTGAGTTTTGCGTACGGGTTTAAAGTGAGTTTTGCGTACGGGTTTAAAGTGAGTTTTGCGTACGGGTTTAAAGTGAGTTTTGCGTACGGGTTTAAAGTGAGTTTTGCGTACGGGTTTAAAGTGAGTTTTGCGTACGGGTTTAAAGTGAGTTTTGCGTACGGGTTTAAAGTGAGTTTTGCGTACGGGTTTAAAGTGAGTTTTGCGTACGGGTTTAAAGTGAGTTTTGCGTACGGATTTAAAGTGAGTTTTGGATTTAGAGTAAGTTATTCTTTGGCCACTTCCCAAGTCCACCTTTGCCGGGGTGGCGATGCCACCTGCCAGGCAAAGGTGGACTTGCATGTTGTGCATGGTGACTTAGTCACCATGCACAACAGGAAGTTCAAAAATAAGCATGGTGACTTTGTCACCATGCACTATTGGTATTTCAATCCAACCAACTTCTTACTTAGGTTAGAACTGCAAGGTTGATAGTTTTTGTGTAGCTAGGACTTAATGGGAAGTTAGATATGGAACTTGAAATATAGGTTGGGCTAGAGTAGGTTGAAGAATGTTCTAATTTTATATTGATGGAGGGGTTAGGATAAAGGTAATAAATGCTAAAGTCTATCTCTTAAGGATGCTGGGAATAGACGGGTAAAAAGCACGATAGTCAGACCTAGACACATTTGACAGTGCAAGTTAATAGCAGGGGGTATTACAGTAATTGAGCCCTTTGTTTGGTCATGAGATGCAAGTTTGAGTATAGTAGAGCTGAGATTAGGGTAGGGTAACTCTTGACGTACTTTTTTAACTTTAGAATTTCATTCCCAGTAGTAAAGAGGAACTAGACGGGTAATGGGTGGATCATAACGATTTTCTGACATACTTTTATAACTTAGAATTTCATTCCCACTAGTAAATAGGAACTAGACAGGTGATAGGTGGATCTTAACGATTTGCTAAAAGGCCTAGGTCTTGGGATGTTAAAGAATTTTTTTTACATTGATGTCGTGTACTTGCCAGGTATTCTAATAGGCTGGTTAATAGTGGAAATTGTAATTCAAATTTTTGCAATCTTGTTAACGTCATTGTCAATGCGCTCAACACCCTCACCCTCCCCCTCCCCCCCTCTTAAGCAAAGCTTTCATGTTAGGAAATACAGTTCAGATTGCATTGCTTATTTTCATTGACCCCTACCTTCATCCACCTTTCCCCCAGTGCCGAAGCTTGCTTTTGGAATCCCTTTATTTTTCTGAATTCCCCAACTTAATTTTTCGCCCCGTGGGGTTGTGCAGTTCAGTTCCCTTAAGACACTATACTAAAGGACGAAAGTAGCCAGATAGTAGAGTTTGCATTTCATGGCACCTTTCATAGTTATGTAGCACTAAAGTTAGATGGCGTTTGTTTCGGTGTAAGATTGGTGCCCTATTAAATATATCTTGAAGGATGGCACTCTCTATTCTGTTGTCTTCTTGGGAGTTTGAAGGAACAGTGGTAGTAATATATGGGATTGTTGATGTGAAAGGTGATGGCAGTTTGAAGTAACAATACTAATACACGGGATTGTTAATGGGGAAGTTTACTTATATGATATAGTATTAGTTATAATAACTTAGATTAGCTGCTGGGACTAACTGAACACTATTTTCAATTTTAAGAGGGTAGGTTATGTCATGGAAACTAAAATCAAACTATTCTCATGCACAGGCTCTTGGTGTAGCTGCAGAAGACCATAACATCGACACTAATACTAATGGAAAGCAACGCTTTTCATTAAGACTAAATATCCTGTGAGGATTCGAAGCGCTCTGCATTCAGTTACCCAGACAATAAGAACTCAACTTGTAGACGCTATGCATGTCCTGTGACGGTTCGAAGCGCACTAAATTTGGTTACCCTGACGACTAGAACTCAAATTGTAGACGCTGTGCATATCCTGTGAGGATTGGAAGTGCTCTAAATTAGGTTACCCAGACAACTAGAACTCAACTTGTAGACGCTGTGCATACCCTGTGAGGATTCGAAGTGCTCTAAATTCGGTTACATAGACAACTAAAACTTAGTAGATGCTGTGCTTTACCTACTATTTAATTTTATAGCCTGACTACTTTAGATATGTAATAGTATCTGACAAGTATGAAGACAAGCTTAATATATATGTATGTAAACCTTTGTCCATTTCTTTAACCCCAAAATGCCCTCTGGTGTGGTAGACTTTGCAATACTCTTGAAAGACAAAGAATGTCCTATGAAATCAAGGGAATGGTAGTTAGTGATTGGTTGGTTAACAGAGGTAAGATGGGGAAATTGATATAAGAAATGAGGTAACTGAAATAATGGTTTTTAATTCTGAGGAGATTCTAGCATATTAACCTCGAATTTTGGTGTTTACTTGCAATAGTCTATGCAGATTTAAACTTCTATTCAGCGAAGTGATATTGTTTTTGACCCCTCTGATGGCAGGAATAATTGTTTAAGATCATTCCTAATGATATGGAGATCGCATTCGGCTGAAAACCTTGTAAAGGTGACTTGAGCGATGACAGTTGGAAGTGAAAATTCATTGACATGAGATACAGACAAGAAAATATTTTAAGGATCTTCCGGGGTTGAATTGAGTCCATATTGCTATGTAAGGGTTATAATTAGTTTGTAAAAATAAGCAGGCAGCAACAGCACATTTTAAATAGTATAATATGTCCCGGGAGTGGTTATTGCTTATGCCTATAAGTTGTAGAAGTTACTGTGACTGTCGATGGTTACTACAACACAGGCTTTAGCGTTGGACTTGTATGTATCGGATAAGTGAGGCAATAGAAATGCAGGGTTTTTACATAATGCATTTAGTTGGTGGCCTTGTCTCTGGCTCTAAAAGTTTTTGAATGTTAAAATTGCTCAAAAGATTTCGTGAGGATGGGCTTGTGCTTCTGGTCCTTAGTTTTGCCAATCTCTTGGTAATCCTTAGTTTTAGAATTGCGAGTCAATTAGGTTCGCTTTAGAATTGAGAGCGCCAGGACAAAAACTGAAGAAAATCGGTTTTCCTTTTAACCCGGTTACGATCCCCAAACTTCGGATAGCTAAGGTAGTCACCTAATTCTCGCTTTACATCTGGTTATTGTTTGTGCACCGCAACGAAACATTCTTCAATATTATGTCTATACAAAAAGAAAAGCCAGACAATATCAAAGCACCTTTTTCGTCGGTTTGTTTGAAACATTTACTTCCATAGCCGAGTAATGAATAACTAATGCTGATAACTACTGCCAATTATTAACCAGCTAACTACTGAGTTATCGGCCAACCGATTAGTTGTCACCACATGAAAACACATCCTAAAATACTAATACCTTTTTTTTTTCCTTACTGATTCGCCCAAATGATTGGTGCTAATTTGCAGGGTTTTGATACTTTGTTGCCCAAACTATACAATGAATAGTCGTCCAAATGATATATTGCCTAATGCCCAAATTCGCCCAAATCAATTGCGCCCGAAAAAAGGTCACATTAAGTCATGGTGGACGGTAAAAAAAAAATCACAGGAATTAAGTCAAGAGAAAAAAAAAATTATGGTAAAGTTGTGGTGAACATCAGAAATTATATTGCCTAAACTTTTTGTATATATTTTTCTGTAAATGTTCTGATAAGTAAAACAAATACAAAGAATTGAGTAAAATCGTAGGATTACATCCTAGATAAATATTCAAGAAGTGAACAAAAAACATTGCAATTATATACTTGATTGCAAATGAAAGCTGATTCCTTGCGAGACACCAAAACCAATGATAACAATATAATAGAAAACACTTATTTTCGTGGATGAAATCTTTTAAGTACGTCTGGAATAAAGCCACGTGTACTGAAAGTATCAGTAAAGTATATTGTCATGTGAGTCTTCATTTTCATTATTTCAGGGAAGTATGTACACAGCAAAATTAAGCTACTGTTACATATTGTTCCTTACTTGACCTAAACAGCAGAGATGATTAGCGTATCCAGGTGGCTGAGTATGGGCAGCAATTATAGGCTCAGAAAATCACCGCATTTTGTAAACGACTTAAAATAAATTTTATGTATATAGATGAATTTGCTCGCTGTAGATAAAACCCTTACTGCTGCCCGTTGCTGAATTTATAAACAATAAGTGACGATAGATGGATCCGCATAACCTTGCCTTTAGGCTGAATATAGATTTCGTGTGTACTTCCATGCTTCTAGGAATATAATACCATTAGCTATGTGTAAATGTCTATTAGTCAATATTGTAAAAAATACAGATAGCTGTTTACACGAGAGGCAGAAAAAGTCAGTATTTCTGCTGGAATAGGTTTAGCTTTGTACTGAAACCTGATTATATGGGAGTCACCTGTCAAGTGTTTGTCAATGCCCAAGGTAACCCACTCCTTCCTTAGCTTTGATGTTAAGATCACTATTATTATTATATTTTTAAGAATGTTTTGAAGTTTAAAATACGCGCGCGCGCGCTCACACACACGCGCACACAACTAAGTCAGCGTAAGATCTTCCCATGGGGCATAAAAGATTAAATATTTCCACATGTAATGCCATAATATATATACAAAAAATACAATATGTAAGTAATGTATTGCCAGCTAGTAACTGATTAAATTTTTTTTTAATTGGTTATGACTTAAATTATGACTGACTTCATTGTTTTTGTTTTATTATCTGACATCTTTCCCAGCCAAAATTGTGAATTTTTCCCTGTGACTCTATTACCGGTCACCACAAATTAATGTGACTTTTTGTTCTGTGACTTTTTATCCTAGCCAAAATTACGACTTTTTCTGTGACTTTTTTCCTAGCCAAAATTACGACTTTTTCTGTGACTTTTTATCCTGGACAAAATTACGACTTTTTCTGTGACTTTATTAGCGGCCACCGTATAACCAAACGAAGGGTAAACTATTCATAATTTCGCGTAAGTGGATACAGAAGGACATATAAAAGTTCGTAGAGGTGAATTTACAGAAGGACATTTTAGTATATAAACATATTACAAAGGTAAGGAAATGTTATATACAGTAATTTGTGTGCGCGCGCGTATGGTGGGAATGTGACTGGGGAGGGACTTGGGGTTATTATTTATATTTACCCTGCTTAGTTACTTAGGGGGTGGCTAATTATGTACATTATATTTATATAATATAATTACGTTGGGTAACTACATTATTACATTAGTTTTACATTTTGCTTCTTGTTCTTATGGGCCTAATCAAATGTATTAATTTCATTAGTTCTTCACTGGATGGGTCGGTATCGTGCTCGCCTAGCACTCTCCTAGGCCTGCGTTCGATTCTCCGGCCGGCCAGTGAAGGATTAGAGAAATTTATTTCTGGTGATAGAAATTCATTTCTCGGTATAATATGGTTCGGATTCCACAATAAGTTGTAGCTCCCGTTGCTAGGTAACCAATTGCTTCTTGGCCACGTAAAATAAGTCTAATCCTTCGGGCAGCCCTAGGAGAGCTGTTAATCAGCTCAGTGGTCTGGTTAAACTAAGGCATACTTTTTTTCTCTTCTGAAGAGTTTGTTTGGGGATTGTTAAGGGAGTGACCTTGACCTTGTGAATACAACGTAAAACGTCGCACAATGGTCTGGAAATAAATACTGCTGTAGTTTTCTATTGACTCATCACAATGACAAGCTGGAAATTTTGTTAATATGCTGCGGTCTGCAATCCATTTCGCCCACATGCCCACGAGAACGCGCGCGCACACAACCACACACACACATACATATACATATAATGGTTAATAATCTGTGTTGAACATATCGAAATGAACTATAACTATCGACAGCCACGTCGAGTGTAGAGGACTGAAGACCACGAGGAAAATGACAGCAGGCGTCCAGGGAATAGTGACCCAGATTAGGAATGGGAACTCCGTCCTTGTGGTCAGAAACAACCTTTATAATGCCACCTGGAATTTGGGTGTGCCGATCCGCAAGACATTTAGTTTACAAGTGAAAGGTGCTTTTACACTTGCCCACTCACTACATTTGTAATTCTCTACATTTGTAATTGATTGTGCAGATAACGTAATTTGCATACGCTTATTTCTCCCGTTCTCCAATTTGAAACCGCCCCATGTGGCCACGAGAGATATCGGTACATATTGTTCATCTAGAAATCATCGGGTTGACCGTGAGACCTTCAGCCATTCTACTTTCTTCGTCCTCATAACTTGTACATTCTGTATCTTTTAGAAATCCCAGTAGTCTGTCGCATATCACTGAATGTTATATGGAGAGGAAAAAACACCTCTCTTAGTAAGGTTCTCACCCTCCGTATATTTTATAAACGTGGTTCTAAGCGTTCTCTTCTATTCTGTTATCGACTATCCTCAAATCTGTCTGAAATTATACTTTCAACTAATTAAAGGTGTCCCATTTAGAGCTCTCACGAAATTTGTGGTGTAAACCTTCTTCTTCTTCTTCTTCTTCTTCTTCTTCTTCTTCTTCTTCTTCTTCTTCTTCTTCTTCTTCTTCTTTTAACGTGCCTTTTCCCATTTTTTGTATGGGGTAAGCACGATGCCTTCTTTTTGAAGGACTTTGATTTGGCTTTGGGGTAGACCGTAGTCTCGATCGGCTGCCCTGCCTGACATTTTTAATAATTTTAGTAGAACATTTTTTAAACAACTTTTAGAGTTGGCCGTGCTGGACACGACCTTTGTCTTCAATGGCATTTTGTATAAACAAACTGGAGGGATGGCCATGGGATCACCACTTGGTCCAATTTTTACTAACATCTTCATGTGCTCCCTGGAGGAGCGCATAATAGACGAATGTCCCATTATGTTCCGCCCTCTATTTTATCGAAGATATGTTGACGACACGTTCTCCCTATTTCGTCATGAATGTCATGCAGAGTCCTTTCTGGAGTTCGTCAACCGACAACATCCAAACATAAGGTTCTCGATGGAGAAGGAGGTAAATAACAAACTTCCCTTCCTTGATTTTATTATTTCCAGAGGTGACTCAGGTTTTTACACAGGTGTGTATAGAAAAAATACATTTACTGGTTTGGGAATGAATTTTTATAGTTCGTGTTTCTTTAATTTTAAACTGAACTCTATTTTAAACCTCCTCCATAGGGCTTATACCCACTCGTCAAATTAGATGAGTTTCCACGATGAGATATCCTTTCTAGTGAAATATTTCAATAATAATTGTTTTCCATCACGACTTTTTTTCAGATCCCTAAATAAACTGCTACTACAGAAAATGACTCCGGCAACACCTGAATCAACTGTGCCGAAACTGAAGAGCTGTATGCAAGTTTCCCTTTCGTGCATGATGATACTTTTAGGAGAAAAGGCACAGCCATTATTCAAAAGAGTTTTCCAGCATTAAATCTGAAAATCATCCCGAAAAATCCCTTAACAATAGGGTCTCTGTTCAGAGTCAAAGACCGGCTCAGTCCTCTGCTTTCGTCCAGCGTTGTTTACAAGTATACTTGCCCGGGATGTGATCACGGGATATACGTGGGATGCACGAGGAGGCTGTTGAAGGTCCGCATAGATTCCCACAGGGGCATAAGTCACAGAACAGGTAGCAGGTTATCTAATCCTGAGCAATCAAATATACGAAATCATTCAAAATTATGTAAAACTTATATTGACAGCAAGGATTTTTCCATCCTAGGCCGAGTGCAGAACAACAATGACTTAACCATCCTAGAATCCATAATTATCAGGAAGACTGTACCGTCGTTAAATACTCAATCGTCCTCAGTGAAACTGTTTATAGCCTAGTTTGGGCAACTGGTTTTCCTCACTCTGATTTTACTTATTTATGTTAGTCTTGTTCTTTCTTTCATGTAGGTAGGTTGTTTTAAGATTTTAGTGAACTCCTTTTACTCATTATTGACTTGTCTTGGAATGAGGTGTTTTGTTTTAAATATTTTTACTACATAAAGAGCTGTTGCCATTGCATTAATGTGTTATTGAAGTTCGCAAATTATATTATATTTTATAGCCTTGAAAATGCGACTTGGAATTCGTCGCGAAACGTCGGCATTGGAAATAAACTGTAGATGATGAGGATGCCTTTCCCTACTGCTTCCTTCGTGATGTATATATATATATATATATATATATATATATATATATATATATATATATATATATATATATATATATATATATTACTAAAAGGACCTCATTCAAACTGCATGGTATCTATAGATAACATCCAGTTTGAATGAGGTCCTTTTAGTAATTAAGTTAATGCACAGAACAATTGTGTATGTGATAAAGTTAATATATACGTATATATACATATATGTGTGTGTTAGTGTGTGTATTAACAGATAGTTAGACACAGAGATAGATGCATAGATAGATAGAAAGATATATATATATATATATATATATATACATATATACATATAAATACATATATATATATACATATATATATATATATATATATATATATATATATATATATATATATATGCATATATATAGTAGGTAGTACGGATAGGAAGAACAGTCAGCTCATCATTGATATATTTATTAATAGCTGCGTTTCGGGATCAGCCATATCCCATCTTTTCTGGCTAAAAAGATACAAAAACACTAATTAAAACTGACAGCAGGGCTTACAAAATTAAAATGCTTTAAAGATTGAAAAATGACAATGACAAAACAAGAAATAGATTACCTTCAGTAGTAAAGTCCAGAGGATGAAAACTGAATAAGAGTAAACAAGGTTAGGAAGTAAACAAGAAAGGGGGGGAGGGGGGGGTTACTATAGTACGACCGTTTTAGGAAGAGACTTTGCCCCTCTTGAATTGACCATTAACCTTCTGACTTCAAGCTCTCATTGTTTGCGCCTGTTATCAAGCACGTGTACTATAATAGAAAGTTCTGAATGAAGTTTTGTTGTCCCACTTAAATTTTAGATAAAAAAAAAATTCAATATATAAAAATGATAGATGCAAGAAATTTGGAAACCTAGATGCGCTTTCATTTTCAGTTTTGTTTATTTGGATGCTGTACTCAGCAATGTTCTTGAGTTACGTCATCTGCTATAGTTTTTTATTACTGTTCCTTTGCTGTTATCGAAGTCATATAATTGTGATATAGCTTGGAGCTTTTGAATTGTTTTCTTTCGTGTATGCCCTGATCCGTCTTTACCTCCTTGCTGCATCAAGGTTGAATTTTCTCTGTGCAGCTATGAAATAGCTCATAATAAATACTCTTTAAATATTGTTACACCCATATATATATATATATATATATATATATATATATATATATATATATATATATATATATATATATATTACACATTTATACAGTATTAGATTTACCTGTGCTTTTAAAGCACTGTCATATGATACTCATCACTGCTGTGGCATTTCTGTTATATGTAGATTTTTAAAGATATTTCTGCCACTTTCTGCCGAAAAAACAGATCTATATTTCAATTTATTTCAATTTCAGTGTTCAACAGGATATCACACAACAAGGAACAAGGGAAAGCAATAAATTTATTTACAATCGAAGTATGAGGAGACATTACTTATGAAGAATCCTCGTCAGAGGATGCTAAATCGATAACAAAAGAATCTATATATTTATCAATGCAAACATCTCTTGAAGCGTCATCTCTTTTTATATCTTCGGCATGTCTCACATCATTAGCCCAGTTGTCAGAAGATATGGATTCAATTGCTTCTTTGACCAAAGGAAGCAGGTCTGATTTTTTAAAATGATTCTTCTTTGCCACGTATGATTTCACCGGCGCCCATATCAGTTCTGTTGCATTATACTGGCAGTGATATGGAGGCAGCCTAACTAACCACTATGTCCATGATCTCTTGCCAGTCTGTCAATCACGTAATCATTTTCTTTACATGAATGTCTTTGCAACTTTACTAATTTTTTATTAGCCAGTCTTTAACTTCATCCTTTTTGACAGACATTGTCGGAGGTTTATTAATTCGAACTAACTGAATGATAAGAAGCGTTATCCAACACTATGATGGCAGATGGCCCTATATTGGGAAGAAACTGGGTTTTAAACCATTTTTCAAACACTGCAGAATTCATCTGTTGGTGATAATCTCCATCATTTTTAGCTTCAAATATCAAATCTGCATGCGGAACAAATCCTTCTTGGGAACCAGCATGCAAAATTATAAGTCGACTTCCTTTACCAGTGGGTGGGTTGACTCCTGTGGCTTTTACAGATTCTGAGTCAATCCAACAAGAGCTGACGGTATAATTTTGATTCACCCGAGTTTCATCGACATAAATCACGGATTTGTATCCATCCTCTCGAACTTTTTTCATTGTCCGCAGAAATTTCGTCCGAGCACTGACCACATCTGTTCGTTCCAAGGGAAATTTTCTTCCATTCATCTTTCCGTATCTAAACCCAATTTGTTTTAATATTTTCCGTAATGATTCCTTGCATCCACTGAATCCTATATTTTCTTTAAATGCAAACAAAATGTTTCAAGTGTGGGAATTTCCTCTCTGAGGTAGAAATTTAGCACTGTCCTTCGTAAAGCACACTTATCAAAGCCCTCTAAGGTTGTCACCCCTTTTGATCTTGAGCGTTTTTTTTTTCCTGTGGGAAAAGAGGAGTTTCATATTCTTCCGGAAGTCTCTTCAGCTTCTTTAATGATGCGATGAATAGTCGATTTACTTAGCTTCGTTGCTTCAGTAGCAGCACGTAAAACTGCTTTTGAAGCGTCGTGTAAGGAAGGGACAGTTGTTCTTTTTTTCAGCGATGAAGTACTTGTAAACGCTCCAAGCTATTTCTCGGGATGCTCCAGCCAGAACTCGTCTTGGAGAGTTTTCCATGATCGGCTGTGCCCAAGCTTGTTTCCTATAGAAATGGCTCAGTTCACTGACTAAACCCATCTGAGAGGAGTGTAAGATTTCTGAAACTCTAGGTGACCAAACAATGGCCCATTAAAGGTAGAAACTTAAGAGAATAATCCTTCATTATTTCTCGGATTAAACGGCTCAACCATCAAAAAAAAAAAAAAAAAAAAAAAAAAATATATATATATATATATATATATATATATATATATATATATATATATATATATTTATATATATATATATATATATATATATATATATGTATATATATATATATATATATAGGGATAAATAGATATGGCAGCGCTCTATTCTTTCCCTGTGGCCACCCTACCTAGCGATCTTAGAAAGGTAAACGAACTATAATATAAACCTACCGGTCATGATATCATGTAGTGTGTCTGATATTTGAAATTAAATGATCTCATGTACTTCGGCTGATTTCAATATAAGTGATAGTTAAAGCAAGTGAGTGTAGTTTTCTAAACTGTATAATTTCCTTTTAATTACCAATGGAATTCTACATTACTCGACGCGTTCTTACGGTTGCAATTGAAAATGGTAATGTAAATAAATGGCATCGTGGTTAGTGCTGGAATAATGCGGTCGAACTTGGAAGGAAATACCGAAGTCTGTGACCTCAGTAGCACAGGTCGGACAGGAAAGGATTAACAGGGTCATAAATTATAGGCTCTGGAGAGGCCCTTATCTGTTTTGGTCAATGTCAATCAAAGCTTGTCTTCTTAAGACTGGCTTTCCTGAACTCCTCAAAAGAAGGTGCCCACCGCCTGTGACTCTTTCCACATTTTTCCTTGATTTCATCTTTTCTTATTTTAATTCCTCCCGAGGCATTGTCTGTCATCTACGTTTATATTTTTTGTAATATGCGGTGATTTTAATGACTATCGCTCTAGGTACATAAGCTGTGGGTGCCTGCACATAGGCTAACAAGTAATTACGTACTACATTTTTTTACGTTATCAAAAATCAACTCTTTATTTGTTTTTCTTGATAAATTACCGATTTCTTTTTCTAAAAAAAATAACGTTTACACAGGGAACAGCAAGAGATAATTTTGAAAATGACATATTTCATCAATGCAGAAATGAATGTCTCCTCTTGAAATAATATACAGCGTATTTCATTAAACAAGTCTAATAAACAACACAAAATACATTATATGTTGCTAAAGAAACTGCAGCTAAATGTGAAATCGATCAGGAAAACAAATGGAAGAGAAAACCACTGAATTTATAATTTTACAGTAGCCCCTCTCTCTCTCTCTCTCTCTCTCTCTCTCTCTCTCTCTCTCTCTCTCTCTCTCTCTCTCTCTCTCTCTCTCTCCTAACTAAAATGTATAACATGCAAGCGTTGGCCCCGATAATATTTTAGTATTTCAGTATCACATAAATCTACTGATACATTAAATAAAATTCTGTCATGTGGAGATGCGTGTCTACATCAAAATATAATCACTGTGCGTTTGTAACAAAGGATTAGAAGCAGTTTACTAATTTCATTTTCAGATACATCAAATCATTATGGTCGCTTTCACTGTTACTGAAATCATAAGGTATTAATATGAGAATGAAGTTATCAAACCATAACCTTAAATACCTTCTTAAACAGCTTGATTTTCTCAGTTCACAGCAAGGATACGACAGAAGTCTTCTCTGGAAACCAGTGTGATTTTTAATCAGGGTTTCACTGTATAAGTTTTCCCATTTTTTTATACCAAATGCACAAGATTTCTATATGTGAAATGTTTATTCTTAATTTGTACAACACATGTCTCATTAAATAATTGCCAAAAAATTGCTATTTTATTACACAAACTCGACAAAGCAAGTTAGGAAATATCAAACATACGTCGTGTTCTCTCAATAAATGTTTTCTATTGTTTTATGAAGGTTGAAGCTCTCTAACTACGTGTGATTATTTCAGCGAGCCTACAGTCCCATAATATTAGTTACATTCATTTTCCACTGCATGTAATCTTAACAAATGACTAAATTAAAGTGCATGCCTTGTAACTGTGCTTTTCCTGACATCAGGAAATTTTTTTTTCGCAAACATGCGATGCCATATGCAAGTCATGTATAGTTTTTCAAATGTGACTTGCAGTGTTAGTTGTATTGTCACTTTGGTTAGTTATGATATTTAATTGAAACTGAATAAATGCAGCTCTTTTGCAGAACGGAGCGACACTTCTCCTTCCTTGTGATTTCAAAGACAATTACACGTAAGAGGCATGAAATATAACAAGGATCGTAGGCCTATATTTACAGTAATGAAATGCTCTTAGCAAAAATGAAAAATAAGTAAATAAAGATGCTCATCCGAATGGGCAGTTAGCATAGTTGTGATGGATTGATGGTGGTAAACAATTGAAAGAACAGGAAAGGAAACCAGACAATAGTTGCCAAAATACCTGCAGCACCGTTTGAAGTAGGTGCTGCGCTATTTTAAAGAACTGCTGAATAGGCAGAACATTACCATTAACTTGTAATGAGAATATAGTTTGTTTATTGCTTCATACGAGATTGTACAGTCGTGGTTTGTGAGTCTGTGGTGTTGCTTGTGTGAGTAACTCCTGATAGCTGAGTTTGACTGATTTATAAGTGATGATAGCCCTGTTCTGATGATAGTCCTTCCTATATGTTCAGGTATTGTGTGCTGCTGTTAACGGTTACAGTATCAATAAGCCTGGACGAGTGAACTGGTTAACATTTGAAGCTAATCGTTCAGGCAGAGGGTCACTCACACTAAGGTAAGACCCAATTGTAAAATTATTAGGTAAGATAAACCTATATACTGAATCAGTTGGTAAGCATTTTTTTTAATATTTTACAAAGGCTTTTTTTTCTTTTCCCAAAACTAAGATTTCCTAAGTATGGAAGATATATATATATAATTTATATAAATGTGTGTGTGTTTGTGTGTGTGTTGTCCTTTGGTACACTGAAAACTGGAATTCATAGAATGACTTCTTACCAAGAAGGTGTTGAGGGAATGTGATTGGAAATGAATTGGAGAAAAAAATAAATTTGCAAGTATTGAGTTTTCTGATCACATTTGATGAAGTTGGAAAAGATATCGTATCCTCGATAAACAACAGTCCTTATGCTATTAATTCTGCCAAGATGTGGAGGAATGAAAGCCTAGTACAGTAGGTAAGGATTTTTTGTAAACTGAAGTAGAAAAGTTGTTGAGATCCCTGACAATGGCGGTGTGCAGTTATTTTCAGTTTCACATATTGTTTTCATATTCGAATTTGTGCATTTAGATAGTCAAGGAATCTGTGAATGTGTTAAAAACATGTCGTCTGTTTGTCTTCGATAAAATATGGGTTCAAATTCTGCAGGGCAGTTGCTGTGCCATATGGTTCTCTCAGTTGCATAAAAAGGTGTTAGCATAGCAACAAGGGAGAGAGGTGACCCCATTACTTACCCGTCAATCTTAGATAGAGTATAGTTTAAATTCAAATGTGAACGCGAATCCTTAGTAGCTATATTAAGCATGGTTTCGCCGCTGTTTAGTTTCTTGTTATATTTTTCTTTTGTACGCAATATTATCAAAAATTATATATTTTTCAACAAGTTACTTATTTTTTCACATAAAAACACTTTAATCGGGAGTATCATCTAACCCACTTTGTATTAGAGACATAATTTACTTTCACCATAATGTTTCATCTACTTTTCCTTACTTTCTTTTACATCTCTCAATTCATGAAGTTATTGAAATTCTCTTAAAACAACGGGTCCTTACCTCGGACTTGAAATGCCTTATCCAGGGCTGTTCTTTCCTTAATGGCCCTTCATAAAAACATTGCTATTCACCTTTTGATGTAAATAATTAACGTAATACCCCTCGATTTCTGAGCCATTTCTACATTTCAACAAACATCGTCGGCTGGGCCAAACTGCCTCAGACTCACTATCACAGGTAACAAATGCTCCACTTGATTCCAGATTTTTCCTTGGGAAATGAAAACTATGTTTCAGATTTAAGTATTCGTGAAATGATCAATGCTAGTAAGTAAGAATATGCTTAAAAATATATAAAAAAACAGTAAAATAAATTTGTCTAAATGGGGAATCGAGACAACATGTCAAGTATGCATTGCGGTTACTTTCAAATTCTTGTGCAGGTACTCTAAGATATCTTTAGGAGAGATGTTTCTTGAAGTCAGGTGACTAGATTACACATCAGACTCTATATATCCTATTAATGATTGGTCTGATATAATGAACTCGAACCATAATAATAGGGCCATATGTTCTGATATAATGAACTCGAACCATGATAATAGGGCCATATGTTCTGATGTAATAAACTTGAACCATAATAATAGGGCCATATGGTCTGATATAATGAACTCGAACCATAATAATAGGGCCATATGTTCTGATATAATGAACTCGAACCATGATAATAGGGCCATATGTTCTGATATAATGAACTTGAACCGTAATAATAAGGCCATATGGTCTGATATAATGAACTCGAACCATAATGATAGGGCCATTTGGCCTGATATAATGAACTCAAAACATAATAATAGGGCCATATGGTCTGATATACAGTAATGAACTCGAAACATAATAATAGGGCCATATGTTCTGATATAATGAACTCGAACCATAATAACAGGGCCATATGTTCTGATATAATGAACTCGAACCATAATAACAGGGCCATATGTTCTGATATAATGAACTCGAACCATAATAACAGGGCCATATGTTCTGATATAATGAACTCGAACCATAATAACAGGGCCATATGTTCTGATATAATGAACTCGAACCATAATAACAGGGCCATATGTTCTGATATAATGAACTCGAACCATAATAATAGGGTCATATGGTCTGATATAATGAACTCGAACCATAATAATAGGGTCATATGGTCTAATATAACAAACTCGAACCATAATAATAGGGCCATATATTCTGATATAATGAACTCGAACCATAATAATAGGGCCATATGTTCTAATATAATGAATTCGAACCATAATAATAGGGCCATTTGGCCTAATATAATGAACTCGAACCATAAAAGTAGGGCCATATGGTCTGACATAATGAACTCGAACCATAATAATAGGGCCATATGGTCAGATATAATAAACTCAAACCATAATAATAGGGCCATATGTTCTGATACAATGAACTCGAACCATAACAATGTGGCCATATGGTCTGATATAATGAGCTCGAACCATTATAATAGGGTCATATGGTCTGATATAATGAACTCAAACCATAATAATAGGGCCATATGTTCTGATATAATGAACTCGAACCATAATAATAAGGCCATACATTCTGATATAATGAACACGAACCATAATAATAGGACCATTTGGCCTGATATAATGAACTCGAACCATAATAATAGGGCCATATGGTCTGATATAATGAACTCAGATCATAAGAATAGTGCCATATTTTTTGTGCAATGAATTATTAATTTGAATCGAATAAGAGATAAAAACCCTATCTGAAGTTATATATTTTGAAGGGTAATAATTTCGCATGAGTCAGCGGTTGGTCTTTTAAATATGTTGAGAAACAGTGGTGGTTTGAATTACATTTTAGCACAAATATTAGATAAAGGCTATCAAGAGAGTTGGTTTGGTTTCATAAGGCACAGGAATGATCCTAATACTGGTGGCTATGGCAATAATTAGTAAGAACATAACTAATAATAATAATAATAATAATAATAATAATAATAATAATAATAATAATAATAATAATAATAATAATAATAATAATATCATCCTGTATTTCAGCTCAGGGCCATATACATGGAATATACAAAGTAGAAACAATACAATACACACAATCTAGACACACTAGATAAAATTATAAAAATGATTATCGGCAATATCCAACAGTTCCTGAAGCAGTAGTAAAAATAGTATTCGTAATAATGGTAATGGCAGCAATAATATTGAGAGTAACAGGAAAAACAGTAAAAATGATTATAACAATAAAAAAGCAGATTGCATCCACATAATCATCATCAAGCTGAGGAAAGCGAACTTGCTTTAGAATCCGCTTAGCAATACTTTTGTGGAAAGGTTTGGATTTAGAAATTCAGAATGATATAGATGCATACCATAGAGGATAACAACAAATGACACTAATATTAAAAAAAAGAAATGCTAGCAGGGTAACTTAAGAGGGGTAACTAGAGGGGTAACTGCAGTATGTAGAGGCTATCTTGTTAAAAATTTACCATGAATAACTCTCATTTAGCCAGTAAATGGACAACAGTTACAACTACAGACAATTCTTGGACTGAAATGGTGAACAGGGATGAATTAAGCGTTCTAATGAGCCCTTAAATCAGATAACTATGTTCAGAGAAGAATTTATTGAAATTCACAGACAGTTTCTTCTAGAAGGAAAAGAATGTTTGAAAATACAATGTGACCAGGTTTTTTTATGGTACCATAATGGTCGCAAACGTCGTTATCAAAACAATAACGATTTCATTTTTGGTTTTTTACTATTCTAAGCTTATTCGTACTTCCGTTAATTATACCCATAGCCATTTAAGTACAATACAGAACTTTCACTTATTTATAGTTTAGCTTTTCCCATATATCCTGGTACATTACGGATTGAAACATGTTTATAAATGTTCAATGGCCTACGCAGCGTGAAAGCACTTTTCATAACACCCTGCTATTCCAATTTCTTTATCTTGTTTTGACGGGGTAGGGGGGGTGGGGGGTAGGAGAGCTGGGTGGGGCGTCCTTTAATGGTCCAGTTTCTATAGGTTTTGCTCTTTCCTTGCAACTTGTTTCTATATCAATTTCAACGTTTTCACAGTTTTTCACCAATGTTTACGTACATTTCATTTTCATTTGATGTAGAATGATTGTCCCTTTTTCTCATTTAAATTGTTTTTCAAAGCAATATTCATGTGTACAACATTTGTACTACGCATATATCTATGTGTCGAGTGACATTTCCGTAATAGAAGGTGAATGTTCATATATATATATATATATATATATATATATATATATATATATATATATATATATATATATATATATATATATATATATTAATAATATTTTACGGTATGTACACATGCTTTGATTTTCCCAGGAGCCACTGATGTTTCAGATGGCTCATCCATCCGATGTCGTGGGCTGAGCCAAACCTCACTATCATAGGTAATAAAATATACTCTTCTTGATTATATATTTCTCTATAGAAAACGAAGACTGTTTCCAATGTAGTCAAGTTCTTCATTGGAGGGGAGGGTAGAGCTCTCGGCTAGCACGGTGTTGGCCCAGCGTTCGACTTTCCGACCGGCCAATGAAGAATTAGAGGAATTTATTTCTGGTGATAGAAATTCATTTCTCGTCATAATGTGGTTCGGAATCCACAACAAGCTCTCGTAAAATGATCCATGCAAGCAGATTAAAATATGGTTTGACATATAAATGCGATCAAAATCAGTATATGTTCCTGTTTGTAGGTTAGTGAATGTATATATCAACTAAAAATGAAACTCCAAAGGCATCGTTACGTAAGGAACCTGGTCGAGAAGGATAGTTATGCTTTTGTAAGTCATTATTAAAAAGATACTTGAAACTTAATATTTTAGAGTATAAAAATGTCACGTGAAAATGAAGATTTAATATTTTAGAGTATAAAAATATAACATGTAAATTAAGATTTAATTTTTTAGAGTATAAAAATGTCACGTGTAAATTATTGTCAGCGCTAAGATGAAAAAGCCACATACAGTTTATCTAGGATGGTGGGATTTGGTTGATGTCCGTTGTTAGCAATAGCCTGAATTTGACACCAATAAGTGTAGCAGCGTTGCTACTGATATGGTTTAGTGGCACAGATTTACTTGTTACAGCCACCAGCGATTTTTGTGATGTGCCTTTACCTTTATCTAGCAGCAACAACAATATATTCATATATTTAAGGAAAATGGAATATATATATATATATATACTGTATATATGTATATATATATATATATATATATATATATATATATATATATATATATATATATATATATATATATATATATATATATATTCCATTTTCCTTAGGTATGATGATGTTGCTGTTAGATCAAGGTAAACACACATCAGAAAAATCGCTGCTAGCTGTAATAAATAAATCTCTTCCACCTAACTACATCAGTATCAATGCTGCTACATTTACTGTTTTCATCAGATTCAGGCTATTACTTACAACCGACACACACATATAATATATATACATATATATATATATATATATATATATATATATATATATATATATATATATATATAATCATGAAACTACAAATGTCGCTTAATATCAAATCCACGCTGCCTCAGGAATATCCCCGATGGGGAATTATCATCGAAGGGGAATTTATAAGTGATAAATGGACGGGCACTGCCGAGTCTCGATTCCACGACACAGATACGCATCCAGCAACTCCAGTAGCTCAGTGGTAACGTCGACTGGAGTTGATAATTCCCCATCGGGGATATTCCCGAGGCAGCGTGGATTTTGACATTAAGCGACATTTGTAGCTTCATGACTGTATATAAATCACGGTGTGATAAAAAATGTCATATATATATATATATATATATATATATATATATATATACACACATATATATACATTATATATATATATATATATATATATATATATATATATATATATATTATTTATTTGAGCAAATACTTAGACGTACAGCAAGGAGATTTATATTTATGATTTAAAGAAAAAGGAAACCTGTGTATCTGTTAGCACACAGTTTCATCCGGTATATATGATCTGCTTTTTTATATGTTGATTTGGAAAATGTGCTGGCCACGATTTTTGCAAGCGTTACAATGTAGTGCGTGGCAGGCAGCCATGGTGACCTTGAGCATATTAGAGATTTCAAATGGAATAGTCTCACAGTATTCCATTTGAATTCAATTTGAGTTTGAATGAAAGCGCTTCATTGCTGTTTCCTAAACAGTACAATTTGCCTTTGTTTACCAGTGGAATTCCACATACAGTACTTCGATGCGTGTTTGCAAAAGTAAAGAAACTAACAAGAGAAGCGAGACCCTGGAATTACGGTCAGTTAGGGAGTAAGACTGATAAGACTGTCAATCCGTGAGGATGTGGGAGGGGAGTGGGAGTGGGAGAGGGAGGGGCAATTAAAGGATTAGAAGCCAAGTGAGGTAGGAAGCCCGAATTATAAGCAGGTCAGAAGGAATTGGTCTGATGAGACCTTTTTGGCATAACCCATTCCCCGGTGTTTCTAATGTTTGTAACATAATATTTGTCATTTAAAGAAAGGGACAAGGTTTCACCTCGTTTGATCCGGTTTCTTCTTACCTCCGTATTGGTCAGGAAATGGCCTTTTCTAGAAAAGTCCTCGTTTAAAGCAGCAATCCATTCCCGAGGGTTTTTAGGATAATACCCTTTACCGCCTAACGGTTATGATGGATGGTCTTGAGCGTACAAGGCTCTTTGTAGTCATTACACTCCCTAACGGTTATGATGGCTTTGGGCGGTCGTGTTAAAGATTTCAAACTGAATATTCTCACAGAACGTTAATTGAACTTAACGCGGGTTTTAGTTAAATGGCGTCATTGTTGGATCCTGAGCGATTCAATTTTCCTTTCATTACCAATGAAATTCCACATTCTTTGAAACGTGTTTACTAACGAAAGCAAAATAACAAAAGAATGAAGACATCTGGAACTGTGGTCAGTTTAGGAATAAGACTGTCAAACCTACGGGGAATTACGGGATAAAGAAGCCAGATTAGGTAGGTAGCCAGGATTAAAATCAGGTCAGAAGGACGCGCCCTGACGAGGCGAGAGCATTGTTTGTTATAGATGGTTTACTAAGTGTCGATTTCCAGACGTTTCTAGGAACTGGTAGATGTTAAAGGCGTGAGTAAAATTGCTTGGCCCGAATACGTTAACATAAGTTGTCTGCTAAATCGTCTGGAAAAATATAGCTTTTCATCCAGTTTTTTTTTTTTTTTTTGGTCTTTCACTCCTTAGTCTTTTATACTTCCTTCGGTGATATTCTGCGTTTATTTATTAATCAGTTTGTTTATATATTTATTTTTGGCTTTATTTACATATTTATTTATTTATTTATTTATTTTTGGCATTATCTTTGATGGTTCAAGTTTCAGTATCTTTCGTTCTGTTCAGAAAACTGGTAGTGTCTGTTTATGACAGAAAATTAAGGAGTGCAGTTCCTGATTTTCAAATTTCAACTCAGATAAAGCTAATAAGTGCCTTCATAAGGATTTTACTCATTTTTCTTTTGAGAAATGTTTCACACTGGAAATTGTTATAAATCATTATATGTTATTGCATTACAAGCCTCATACAGTGCTTTGATGAATATCTGCCTCTTGAAATAAAATGTCATTTATTTTATTAACCATGTGATAAACATTGAAAAATTGAAAAAGCAAAGAATGCAGCTCACGTAGCAAAGGCAACAGTAGTTGGAAATAAAATTATTTAGTCAACCAAACCGAAGAGCAAATAGCTGAATTCACCGGTAGCTCTCTCTCTCTCTCTCTCTCTCTCTCTCTCTCTCTCTCTCTCTCTCTCTCTCTCTAGCCAAAAATGTATAACATGCAAGCGTTGGCCCCGCTAAATTGTTGTATTTCAGTATCATATCATATATATTTACTAAAACAATAACATTTTGCGTTGTGGAGGTGCATAATTATCAATATCAAGATTAAGATCGATGTGCTTTTGTAAGAAGGGAACAGAAACACTTTCAAAATGTCACTTTCAGTTACATCAGATCATGATTGTTGCTTTCGCTTCCTCTTAAAATATAAGGTACGATTATGTGAATTACATCTAGCTTTTATATCAATGTCCGTTTGACTTTTTTTTTTAGCCAAAATTCGAAATATTTCGGAAAATTTGGATGAGATCTTATCTCGTTTTAAAAATATTCTAAATACTTCCTATCATTATTTACTGGAGTTTTAGATTGATAAAATATTAGCGTATCATTACTGTTTCAGGTTATATTTATATAACTGAAAGAAATTATAAAAAAAGATAAAAGTATTACACGTCTTACGTGTCGGGGAGGCAGTTTTCATTACTGGAACCAACTTCCGAGACAAAAGAGTGTCAGCCCACTGCTAATTTTACTGGTAATATATTTTATTGTTTATGCTATAAAGAAGCAGCTTTTATGGTAATATCGAAGTTCTTCTTATGCATACACAACCGCTAGGGTTAAAGGTTAAAAATTATATTACGCCTTTATAATAATAAACAGGAGAGATGTGTTATAAGACTATTGAATAGGCTGTGTCCGCCTAGGCTGACCATTTCTTAGGTTCGGACCTACGTGGATCATTCATTGTTTTGAAGCCTTAGCTTTAAATGCTGTGAACATTTTTTTTTTCTGAAACGGTTTTATATTAAATTTCTTGGCTATGGTGAATCATAGGCTGTCTGGGTACGTTCTCTGGATGAGATATGTGCAGCCCACCTTAGACTGATGTTACAGAGAGCTTTTACAATGTGATGCTGTTGGGTTGCAGACCCCTTGGTTATGGTTAAGTGCAGGGAATGGTGAACAGGCTATGTAGAGCAGAGTGCAGTAGTTTTATCTGCCGGTGTGACCCTTCAACGAAAATTAGTGTAGAATAAAACTAGTTCAGTCTGTCTTAAATCCTCCAAAAATAACACTACCTGCCAGTTATTCAAAGATTTTTTTCTTCTTTTCACTTTTTGCAGGACTCATAATTTTCGTAAGTTTGTCAGGGCACGGCCTTAGGATAAGTTGGGTTAGGATGCATTCCTGCTGGAATATGCCTCTGAACCACTTTTAAGCAGCCCTTCCTCCACCCAAGGGTCCAGGTCAGGGTATGACCTTTTATTTATTTTAATTAACACCTATTGGTTGTAGGAACATATCACTGAGGTAAAATGGCAATTAAAATAGCTTGCTGATGCGTTTGATTTTCTCCATCGCACCGCTACTGTGGAAATAACAATGTATGTAACCATGGCCAGAACGCTAATCCAAGTTACCTTAAAAATGTTAAATACATTCACAGCAAAATTCAGTTATTTTCTTTTATTAATGGCGTCTTTTGATAGGCTACCCTTTAGGCCATTCGGTGAATGTCAAGCCATAAATATATATTTATTTTAGGCAATCTTGGCCGACAGGTATTTAAATAAACCTTAGTTTTAAGCTGAGCCCTGTATCTTGTATCTTAGCCTAACAGCAGGTAATCAGTTGAAATTTTGTTGAGAGGAAAAAGTTATGGGCTTGACTAAGTATTTTAAGACTTGTCTATAATTGCTGACGATTTCTTCATAGGTCTTCATTTATATCTTGCCAGTAGCTATTTTTTTTTATTTTGCAATGTGGTAGGAAATGCACAGTAAATGGGTTTAGTTTTTAATTTTTAAATTGTATTAATCCATACAATTTTGTAAAAAGAAAATATTTGTTTTCCTAATTCATTAACATTGTTTCCTAGTCATTTTCACCGACAATCCCTGTTTATGCAGGTAAAACCTACCCTGGAACCTACTATACCCCCTCCCCACCACCCTAACAGTTGTAAGGGACCACAGTACCTGTGACATTCAGCTGGAGGAATAGGACACATTTTGAAATGCGAGGATGTATCATAACCTAACCTTACCCAAAATAGAACACACAGTCATTACTTGCCCGAAGCAAAGAGCCCCCTCCCCTCATCCCACCAGCTTGACCTAGGGCATCATAAGCCATGGGGTTTTTTTTATTCATTCCCATTTCTACAAATTTTGAGATTCCTGTGTTGCTTTGTGATGACCTTCATTCTTCATTATTCTTGAAGTCGTTGACCTATAACATGCTTCCAACTTGAAGACCAGTAATCAGTTGATAGTATATCAGGACTGGTGTTTATTTACAGGATAGCAATCTAATTTATAAAAGGAGCTGGAGCCACTTTTTACATACTTAAGCATTATAAAAAAATTTAGAATACAAGCCTCTGAATTCAACATTAAAAATTAGAGTAACATCAAAACGGACAGGTTCTAATTTTCCCTGGTTTAGAAGTGTCTTAGTAACAGTCATATTTATGGTTTTATATCTATACAGTATTTTACAGTGTATTGTTTGTTGTTAATAAGACTATATAGTGAATGTGGCACTGTGTAGTGATAAAAGTTGGAAAATCTTACTGTTTTATATCCGTAGTGTTTTTCACCAAATCTGTAAACTTCCAATATCCATAAGGGCCTTGGATGTATTATTGCAGGTAAACAGAGGAGTACTGGATAACATACACATACAGGTGTTACAATTTTACAGTACATGACAATAAATCAGTATAAAATTTTCAGGTGATAACGTTTGCGAACAGCATAACCCTGCCTATACCACCTCCAAGATTGCCACTGTCCCATTTATTTTTATGTACGCACATTATTTTGATTGTATATTTTCTATAGTTTTCCGAAAAAGATGAATGTTGCAAAACAAAACATGTATTTCATTAGGAGTGGGCACAAAAGATATGTAATACCTTTTTTAATGTTACAATTGCTGGAAGGAGGTGGTACGCTGAGACATTCTGAGCCTTGCTGATCTAACCACCTTCACAAGTTTTATGATAACTCATTCTTTCATTTTGGTGCCAATAATGACGGTTTAATTTGAGAGGTGCCTTGAATACAGTAAATAATGCAGAAATGCACACAGACATAACGAAAGCGGATCGTATGTACTGCATATGATTATGTGCATTTGTCTGCTTTTATGGAGTTAGCAGCTTCTGTTTTGGACTCCCATTTGATATCGCGGCTTGAAAACCCTAAAGAATATATTAACAAAATCTCCGTTTGTTTGTGTCTGTGTACAGTCAGGATTAATAAAGATGCACTAAAGAAATATTGTTATTGATATAGTATAGTATACTAAAATCTTGGGACCTGTAGTGGCTACTCAACAGGTTATGTGGGGGGCGCCCAGCTCCATTGGAACGAACAAAAAAATGATCTTGCCTGTGTACTTTGCTTTGTATAAGTCTGTGGCACTGGCGGATCCAGATAACTTTCATGGGAGGGCACCAATTTTCATATACATTATATATATATTATATATATATATATATACTGTATATATATTATATATATAATATATATATATATATATATATATATATATATATATATATATATGTATATATATATATATATATATATATATATATATATATATATATATATATATATATATATATATATATATACGAGTATATATATATATATATATATATATATATATATATATATATATATATATATATATATATATATATACTGTATATACTGTATATTCTCTCTCTCTCTCAATTTTATTTCTATAATAGATTTTTAATTTTTTCTCATTTTTATATTTCTTATTATTATCTAAATCTTCAATGTTATTATTTTGTCATTTTTCATGGGGGGCCACGTGCCCAGGTGCCCCCACCGCCCCGGATCCGCTAGTGGTCTGTGGGTTTGAGTGAATGGCCTCTCCTTTTCCTCCTTTCTCGCATTTAACAGTTGACAAGGTGCTCATTAAAACTCACAAGGAATTAATTTTCCATGAGTGGAGAGGGAGGAAAGAATGACAGATTTGTACACTATTGCAACACTCACAGCACCGGTCCAAGGGTACTGTACTGCGTAAGCTATACTGTCCGGTCTTTGTTACGTAATGGATTTTGTTACTTATCATGAGGCCAGACCACTAATTATTGTCCATATAGCGGATGTTCTAGTGTGTAATTTTTTGTTAGTATTTAATAGTATGAAAATATCTCTGAGCCTTTGTCAGTTGGTTAATCTTGTTTGTGTAGAGAAGGAGCCATGAAACTACAGTATATTAGTTATGTGGGTGATTACAGCTGGAAAGTACTGCGATTAGATATTTTGAAATTTGGATAGTTAAAGAATGTTTCACATACTCTGGTTACATGCTTATCTTTTTTTATAACCTTATAACCTCCTTATCTGAATATATATTTTATCTGCATATCACTCTGCTTTCCTTCATTAGCCCCTCATTCTTTAACACCTCTGGTATAGGCTTTGCTGTGTTATCTTCTAATGAAACAAGTTATTTTTAATTATCCAGCAATGTACCTTTTCACATCAGAATAGTCTGCAATATAGTCAGTAGTTGAAATAATTAAGAACATGTCACAGCAAAAATATATAATTTTCAGTGACTAGATTTGCTTTAGAAGCCCTCCTAAAGTGTCCTTCAAAAGTTTCACTTGAATTAAGTTTTCAGTCCACAAATTATACAGGGCTGTTATCAGTCAGTGTTGAAGTATGTTTGGTTCCTGCTCATGTGTGTAGGTATTAAAGTAAATTAGGATAATGATGACTGGGCGTCCAAAGCTGCAGTCACTATGAATGGGTCAGATATAGCCGTTCCTTTCAGTGATATGTCACTCACTTAAACCCATAATCTTTAGTAAACTAAATGACAGGCATTATGGAATAATTGATCTAACAATAAATTAAAACAAATTAAACCAGCCGTTGAACTGATGAGTTATATATTGCTAAAAGAATGCCACAGTGAATCAACATCATCCATTATTATCCATCTTTGAATTAGTCATACTCATCTGAATCTTGGGTATTTGGTGAATAATCCTCACAACCCAATCCTTAATGGTCAAACATACCTTTGGTGGCTGTCCATCTTTCAACGAACACCATTTGCCAAGTATTGGAAAGATGTTTGGAAGAAATTTTGTTAGAATCTTCGACGTTTTCAGTTTACCCAATCAATCAGTTTTAAAGACCTCAAACAGTTAATTAAATATGTTATATTTCGTCAAGAACAAGTCATTCGTTCCAGCCCCAAGAGAGTTAAAAATGTAAACTCAGTTGTCTGGTTAAACTATTTATAAGTAATGGTAATTCTCAGTTGACGTATTTTTAACTGATAATTTCTTTGCAGGGAGGTGTATCTTGTAAGTCTATTGTTTCAAGAAACTGTTTCAAATAATACGAAACCGTTATCCTGAGCGCCGGAACTTTTGGCAGGGAAGTGCATCGAAACATCCTCGTCAAGGCTTCCTTTGAACATATTTGTGGGCAAATGTTTATGAAGGAGCCTCATTTATAGTTTATGGGAAGAAAGTGTTTTAAGTTATTGGAAATTTTCCTTATATATATATATATATATATATATATATATATATATATATATATATATATATATATATATATATATATATATATATATATATATATATATATATATATATATATATATATATATATATATATATATATCTTCTTCTTCTTTTAACGTGCTTTTTTCCCATTTTTGTATGGGGTAAGCACGATGCCTTCTTTTGAAGGACTTTTGATTTGGCTTTGGGGTAGACCTGTAGTCTCGATCGGCTGCCCTGCCTGACATCGCTTAGACCCCGGTAGCGTATGTTACATGTATCATACCCGACCCAACGCCATTTCTTCCCAGCAGCGAGAAGTTGTTGCGCGGGTAGGGCGAGAGTTCGAGACGTGTGAGATGTTTGTTATGTTTTTAGAAGGTGTTGTAGTGGCTTTGTTTTGTGTGTGTATTTAGTCTGTAACACCCATTTGCTTTTTAAGCAAACCTATCCGTTGATTACATATATAATCCCGGGATGTCTACACGGATAGCAAAGTGTCTGCCTCTCTGATCAGTCGGCTGCGGATTTGAACCCGCGCCACAGACCTCTACGAAGTCCGAAGCTGCTGCTGTAACCGACTGAGCCATATATATATATATATATATATATATATATATATATATATATATATATATATATATATATATATATATATATATGGTAGGGTTGCTCATGAGGCCAAGTGTGTAAAGTTAATTATAAGGAATAATGTCTATATAAAATGTTTACAAAAAATATCAAGCATGGCGACACATGATCACCAATAAGGATTTTTAAATGTATCGTCGATCGCGTGTTAGAATGCATTTGTAAATTTTCTCTTCAAGATTGGGATCATATGAAGATTGTTTACTGAATGCAACAGCAATGTTAAGGTAATCAAATTGTCAGATCAGTCATAAGGTTTTGCCAAATGTAATGATGATGGTGATGATGGTAGCGGTATAATATTCATGGTTATATTTGTGAAGAATCTGTAATGTTACATCACTGACAATGATAATTCAGATTCAGATAACCTTCCAAAGCCTATAGCAAACATTATGTATACTGTACTGTGGTGTTTTGAGAGCTCTAGTGTTTTGTGGCTCAGAAGTATATACAAAGTAAATATGTTTTGCTTGAGCATATCCCAGGCTGGCAAAGTAAGTCCATCATAATAACCATGTTTTAAGTGCTGTGAGTTCTGGCGATATTCAGGTGTGAGGAAACCATTATTCCACTGAACGATGGTCTACCCTCTTGGCTTTCTCATGGATTTTGTTTCTTTATTTTGGTTGCAATGTAACAAATTGGATGTTAAGTATGTGGAAAATCGTTAATCGTTCTCTTTGTTCTTCATAGCTTCCTGTGGGTCTCTTCCCACCTGGCTGTCCAACTATTGTCACTTGGTCCTGTTCAAAGGTTATCTGAAGGTTTAGCAGAAGTGACTTTTTTTTATTAATTCGGTTTGATAAAACCTCTTTTTTTGGTTTGATTGAACCACTCACTGGCTGGACGAAATTACTCTTTGGTTTGATTAAATCACTGTCAACCTGCTGGACTTGTGAAAACTTGAATATTCATTTGCTCCTCTTGTTATAACTGCCTTGACATATTGTTTTAAATCCAGACAGGGTGATCAGGCTGAATTGATCGGTTGGTGATATTCATAGAGAAAATTAAAGGTTTTAGTGTTTTAATGGAAAGGTAATTGTAACATCTGTTTCCGCTAATAACAGCAATGGTTTGTTGCATTAATTTCTAACCAGTGGCAAGAAAGTTTTTTCTTTATTTACTCCTGAAATGACTGAGTTGTTAGTATTCCGTTACCATCAGATAAACATAAACAACTCTACTGTATAAGAGAAGATGCGAGATAATTTACGATGTTGTTTGAAGACATCATTCAGAATGAGATAATCAGAGTGCATCTCAGCTAAAAATCCATCATGCTTAATACATACAACTGGATTGGCTTATTTAACTATTTGAAAGTGAATATTTCGATATATAAACATAAGAATGAAAAAGCTACCAAGGATTCATAAGTTTGATGGATATGGCCTTGGAATCACAAAATAACGTCAATTTCTGTAGTTCTCATTATCAATGGTATCAAAAGTGGCGTTACCTTTTTTGAACACTCTCTCTCTCTCTCTCTCTCTCTCTCTCTCTCTCTCTCTCTCTCTCAGTATCACCAGCAAGTCTATATTCTTCGTAAAATAGAGTAAAATATGTAATTAAACCGTTCCCCCGCCCCCCTCTCTCTCTCTCTCTCTCTCTCTCTCACTCTCTCTCTCTCAAAATCTCCAGTATCCCCAGCAAGCCTATATATTTTTAGAGTACAGTAAAAAGTGTTATTTGTGGACAATAAAGTTTGTCTGTTGTTATGTTCATAATGTAGTTCATTTATGGAACATTTCCATCTCTCTCTCTCAATCTCTCTGTCTCTCTCTTCAGTATCACCAGCAAGTTTATATTATTCTTAAAATACAATAAAAATATGTAAATGAACTGTACGTCTCTCTCTCTCTCTCTCTCTCTCTCTCTCTCTCTCTCTCTCTCTCTCTCTCTCTCTCTCTCTCTCTTCAATATTACCAGCAAGTCTATATTCTTAAAATACAGTAAAAATATGTAAATAAACTGCTTCCCACGTTTCCCCCCGCCTCTCTCTCTCCCCCCTCCCCCCCCCCCTCTCTCTCTCTCTCTCTCTCTCTCTCTAGTAGCGCAGTGCCAGAGCATTCAGTTCACAAACTGAATAACCAGAGTTCGATTCCGTAACTAGACAAGGAAAGCATAAAGGTTGGGGACCATACCCTAAAATCAGTATGCCTCTGCTGAACGAGCAGTGGATTATGTACCTAGTTCTTAGTGGAGTATTGTGGGTCGCTGTTAGGGTCGAGGGAAAGAGAGGGAGAGGGAGAGGGAGATATGAGGGATAAAAAAACAGCAGACGTGAGTATTCATTATTCCGTTTAAATATCTGCCGTTGAAACTGAAGGGCTTCTCTCTCTCTCTCTCTCTCTCTCTCTCTCTCTCTCTCTCTCTCTCTCTCTCTCTCTCTCTCTCTCTCTCCACTTATACTTTAGCACTTTTATTTCACTCGCATTTTACCTTAGGTTATAAAGAGCTACAGCCCTCAAGTCTTGTCACAAATTCCCTGTCATAAATGAGGTGGGTCTAATAATCCCACTCCTTAGATTAGAGCCCATGGTATGGTGCTTCTTCCCTAGACCTCTCCCGTTCGGCTTTTGTTACGGGTTTGTGTGTGCTTGTTTGTGTGTGTTTCGATAAAATGATTTCCTTATCAGTAATGTCGAATGTTCACAGTAGAATAATGAATAATATCCTTATAGTACTTACTTACAAGGCATTGTCCTTTGTGGTAGCTAATTTAATAATGAAAGTTGAGGTGATACTGCATCGCCCCAGAAACTCAAGATTTTCAGAAAGATTTCCAAACCAAAGAGACCAAAGCATTGGGCCGGAAACGAGGTGAGGGGCTAAGGGACCCTGGCCTTTGGGCCCGGGTCCTGACGAATCATCCTACATAGTTTTTGGTCTAAATGGCGTGGACATTTCCACATTCGCAAAATTTTACTGCTTAGGTGAGTCTGAGAAGGGATCGTTTTTTGGAAGGGGTTCGCATTCGAAGCTAATTGTGGGAGTTGTGGTGGTTGAGTCGCCACCCGAGATAGTTTGGACCTAAGAGATGGTGATGGGATTTTTCCCACTGCTATCTTGAGGACGGAACCATCTCTGGGGATCAGCCCATCGGAATCCAGGGGGGGGGGCTGGTTTTTGGAGGTGGGACTCCTGGCTTTTGTCCGGAAGCCCACGAGTACGGTTGGAGTGGGGAGTCAGTCCCCATTAGTGGGGGCAGAACTCCCAGCAGGCGGATTGGCTTATACCTGGGCCACTGCAAGCGTACTGGTGCTATCCTGAAAGGGTAGGGTATGGGGTGGACTGTTGGGAGTCAACTCTCACTTGTGCCATTGGTGGAGAATGCGAATACCTGACTGATCTACGATACTTTCTTGATATGACCAAGCAGTTTTGGGTGGGTGGTTGAACCAGTTTGTGTGTGGTGGTCTGATGTGTGCATGCTTGGCATCTTGGGGTCTCTTCGTGGGCTTTGGGAGTGTGTTGGGGTGGGGAAGCTGAGCAGTGGAGCTGCCCAGTTTGTCCTTTTTGATATGCTGTTGGGGTCTGTGCGGGGGCTCTTGGGTGTCGGGTGTGCACTTTTTGGACCTTTGCATGTGGACTGGTTTAAACTTATGGATTTGGCTTTTAGTTCTCCCTCCCCTGGATCCGATGACTTAACGGCACTGGCAACGACTTCTGGCATGAACATGGATACGGGCTTGGCTGTTGGACAGAACCAAACACTGAGACACCAGGGTGTTAATAAATCTGGTGGATTTGATTCAAATAATAGGGTCCTTTATTGCACTAATGTAAACTTATCATTAGATTACGAATGTTTATACAGTGTAGTGAAGCAATTCGGCAAAGTGGAAAGAATTAAATTAATTCTAGAAAAAGATAAGCAGTCATTTTGTGCTTTTATCAAATTTTCCTCTCCCTTGGAAGCTAGTGAGGCACAACAAAGACTCCATGGCCACATTCTAAATGACTCAGTTGTCAGCACGAAAGTGTTTTCAGTGAAAAACTTGAATGATGAGCCATTTGACTTTGTTCCAAAGGCTGAAGAACATGGACCAGTCCCATGTACCAGAGCTCTTCCTCCCCCTTTATGGCATGTTGCTATCTACAAGGAGGGAGGGAAAAATTTGATAAAAGCTGCTGACTGCATTGAGAGCAAGGTTGGTTCCATTCCCATTGGAAATTTAAAACGGTATGGAAAGAATCTTCTAATAAAAGCTGGAAATGAGACTCAAGCAGTTCTGTTAGCTAACTTTAAACCTCCTGAAAGTGGAAATATTGAATCCATTTCATCTCACAGATTCTTTAATACACTGAAAGGAGTAGTTTACTCAAAAGATCTGCATGTTTTTAAAGAGGAGGAGATTCTCCATCGATGCCCTCCTTGTGTATCTCATGTAAAAAAACTGGGTGGTGATGCAGCTATCCTTTTAACCTTCTCCTCCAATTACCTACCTGATACCATCATTGTTGGCCATGAGAGGATGCAGGTTAAAAAATATAAAAGAAGTCCTAGACAGTGTCACAAATGCTTTGAATATGGCCACATTCAAAACTCTTGCGATAACAATAAAAGATGTCCTGTGTGCTCTGCAGAGCACGATAATTTTGATGATTGCAAAGCAGCCCGATACTGTTTTCTTTGCAAGGGTGATCACACACCAAACTCTAGGGCTTGTCCCAGATATAAATTTGAACAAGAAGTGTTGGCAGTGGCAGATAATGAACATATTAGCATTAGTGAAGCAAAGCGCACGGTAATGGGGGCAAACAAAAGTGCCAACACTACGTATGCTCTGTAATAAAACTTATGAAAACTTCCAACAATGTAAGGCCACCAATAACTGTGTCTGATGGAAGATATCACAAACCTGGTATTTCTCGAACCATAAATAATAATGAAAATCTCCAAACTGGTGAGAAACTTTCGTCGGCAAGTGCTTTGAAGTCCAATAGCAAAAATTGTACTTCCAAAAGCACAGAAAATTTATCTTCCACCACATCCACAGCTGTCGATTCATCTCCAAAAATAAGGGTGCCAAAATCAGCCAATAATTCAGGAAAATATTCTGAAAATACTTCAAACCAAAATAAGCTAAAGGAACAATCCCAATTAGATAGAGCTAGTTCAGAGCCATCAATCGCCACAGCCACAAACAAAAATAATAATAAAACTACGGTTGCAACTACCAAGAAACGCACAAGAAATAGTTCCCCAAATAATGATAATTTTATAATAAAAACTTCAAATGGGTTCAGTGTTTTGGAAGACATCTCTCCTCCTAGAAAGGTGGTTCCAAAAGTAGTTTCAGAACAAAAACATCTGAGTTCAGTTCAGTCTTGCCGCCCTAAGACAAATAGGATTAGTGGTGCACAGAACCACAGCAGTAATTTTGAACATCAGGTTCATAATAAAAAATATGAAGATCAACCAAAGACCCTGAACACCAATTCAGACGAAAAGGGATTAAGAAAACAATCTCTTATAAAGGAGAATTGCCCACTCCACCCTAGGAACGGTACTTCCCCTCCAAGGAGTGGGAAGTAGCACATTTTACCACCTTAGCATTCTTGCTCGATATTCTTCAGTGGAACTGTAAAGGTCTCAGAGCCCGTACAGAAGACCTTAAAGTTTTAATACATGAATTCAATCCAGGGATTATATGCCTACAGGAAACAATGTTAGGCAACTCTGTTTATAATCCTGGACTAAATTATTCAATATTTAAATCATATCCCCCAATTGGTGATCGTGCCCATGGAGGTGCTGCAATTATTATTAATAAATCTCTACAGCACTCCACAATACAATTAAATACAACACTACAAGCTGTCGCTATTTCAGTCATTTTGGAAAAGAGGATAACAATCTGCTCCTTATACCTTCCACCAGACCTTGATTTTAACATTGGAGATATTCAGTCGTTAATTGACCAACTTCCAGCTCCTTTACATCTGCTAGGTGATTTTAATGCCCACAACCCCCTTTGGGGAAGTCGGTTTTTAGATAGTAAAGGGAAATTAATCGAAGACCTTATTGACAGGAATGATGTTACCCTGTATAATAATGGGTCAATGACTTTCCACAACATTCACGATAATCATTTCTCTGCACTGGACCTTAGTATTTCTTCAACTAGTATCCACCTTGATTTTAATTGGTCTGTTAATGAAGATTTAAGTGGAAGTGATCACTACCCGATCCATTTGAAATATGCTCTGAATGCTCCATCTGAAGTTTTACCTAAGTGGAAGGTAGAGGACGCAGACTGGGATAAATTTAGTAAGGGTGTCAATCTAGATAGGGAGTTTGAGTCCTTTCATTCTCATCTAGATGCCTATGATTACTTTATTGAATCTACTTTGAAGAGTGCTGAAAGCTCGATTCCAAAAACAAACGGCAAACCTCGTAGACCTGCAGTTCCCTGGTGGAATAAGACTTGTGGTATTCTGAGAAAAGTGACTAGGAAATGCTACAGACGTTACAAAGCTAGTGGCTCCCCTCAGTCTAAATTAATCTACAAACGTGCTTTAGCCAAGCAGCGGCGCTTTTATAAGAAAGCCAAAAGAGAATGTTGGCTTTACTATATTAATGGAATAAACTCCAAGACCCCACTAAGAGTGGTGTGGCGCAAAATAAGGAAACTGAGTGGAAAATTCGTAGCGTCACCATTGCCCTCATTAAAAATAAATGACACTCTAATCACAGAGCCCACTGAAGTTGCCAATGAGCTAGGAAAACACTTTTCTAAAGTTTCCAGCCCTAACAATTATTCTCCAGAATTTCAAAGAATTAGGAATTCTGAAATGTGTCTGAAGTTTGATTCGGGAAAATCTGAACCATACAACTACAAATTTTCCCTGAGAGAACTTCGTGAGGCGCTCTCCTCAAGTGAATCCACAGCTCCAGGTGAGGATACAATCATATATGAAATGCTGAAACACCTCCCAGATGATGCCAAAAAATATTTACTGAAGATTATAAACAAAATATGGGAAACTGGAATTTTACCCAAGGACTGGAAAATATCCATAATTGTCCCTGTTAAAAAGCCTAATAAAGATGCTTCCCAAGCCACCAGCTATAGACCAATAGCTCTTACCAGCTGTGTATGTAAGCTGATGGAGAAAATGATAAATACTAGACTGGTTTGGCACCTGGAGACCAAAGGATTACTATTGCCATTTCAATTTGGTTTCAGAAAAAACCGCTCCACCCTTGATCCCTTGCTGAGGCTGACCAACCAAATCCAGCAAGGATTCGCCAAAAAGTGTCAGACCATTGGCATATTTTTTGACTTGGAGAAAGCATATGACACTACCTGGAGAATTGGCATCATGAAACAATTGCACAAGATGGGCATATGTGGAAGAATGGTCAGGTTTATATATTCCTTTTTATCAGACAGACTTTTTAAGGTAAGAGTAGGAAACTCCTTCTCCCAACCTTTTATGCAGGAGGAAGGGGTTCCCCAAGGAAGCGTTTTAAGTGTAACACTTTTTTCAGTGGCAATAAATAGTGTGATTGAAAAAATCTCGCCCCCTGTTAAATGCTCGCTTTTTGTCGATGACCTTGCAATATACTGCACAGGATTTGATTCCTTGTCTGTATGTAAACATTTGCAAAGGTCTATTAATGCTATTACTAAGTGGGCTGATGAGAATGGTTTCAAATTCTCCTCTTCCAAAACAGTTGCAGTAAGATTCACCAGGTGCCGGCGTGTGGAAGAGGTTCCCACACTTAGTTTAAAAGGGTCCATCCTTCCTTACGAGAGTGAAGTTAAATTTCTGGGGATGACTATTGACCATAAATTAACATGGGCTAGCCACATAAATGCCCTAAAGTTTAATGTTAAACAATCTATGAATATTTTGAAGGTTGTCTCTGGATTTAGTTGGGGGGCTGATAAGAAATCCCTTCTGAGGCTATATGACTCTCTGTGTCGATCTAAGCTAGACTATGGCTGTCAGATTTATTCCTCAGCCTGTACAACCAAGCTAAAAGAACTGGATGTTGTACACAACATGGGGTTGAGAATATGCTCAGGGGCTTTTAGAACTTCGCCTGTTGAAAGCATTTATGTCGACACAGATCATTTACCCCTTGATCTAAGAAGGCAAGAGCTAGGGTTGCGATACATGGCTAGAATGAAAAGTGCTCCCAAAAATCCCTCCTTTCAAGCACTAAAGGAAACAGACTCTCGAAGTTTTTCTGGTACAAGAGCTTCTAAACCATTCCAAATTCGACTGAATGAGGATGTTAGGAATAATCACCTTAAATCCCAGAAAGTCCTGGAAGTAGAATATCCTGTAAATCCTCCATGGCTTATCCCAGAAGCATCAATATGTAAGAAACTGTTTAATAAAAAGGACTGCACTGTAGAAGAGATTAGGGGAAAATTCTTAGAGCACGATGTTACCCATACTAATTTTACAAAAATTTTTACAGATGGATCTAAGTCAGATAGTGGTGTTGGTTGCGCTGTTATCCTTGGTGATACAGCGTACACAGCTAAATTACCTGACTCTGCATCAATATTTACTGCCGAATTAACAGCCGTAGTGTCTGCCCTAGATTTAGTTTTTCAAAGTAGTGACTCTAATTTTGTCATATACTCAGACTCTAGAAGCACCTTAGAAGCTATTAAAAAATTTAATAGCTTTCATCCATTAATTCAAAAAGTTCAGGAGTGGCTTTTTCGTATATATTGTCGACGTAAATCAGTCTCTTTCTGTTGGGTCCCTTCTCACGTGGGGATTCGCGGAAACGAGATGGCAGACAGGGAAGCGAAAGCTGCTAGTATTTTATCAGAAACCTCTTTTAGAAAAGTGCCTCATACAGATCTAAAAGGTCCCATTAGATCTTATGTTTTAAGTAAATGGCAAGAAAGGTGGACTTCTCCCCTTCTTGCCAATAATAAGAAATATAGAAATATTAGGGATAATGTACTACCGTGGTCTTCGTCATTCCAGCTTGACAGACGAACAGAGGTTATTTTAACGAGATTAAGGATTGGGCACACTCGTCTGACCCATCAGTTTATTTTTGAAGGAAGCAGCCCTCCAGAGTGTGCTTACTGTGACGAGACACTAACAGTGGAGCACATTCTGGTGGTCTGCCCCAGATATTTTAACCAAAGAGAGAGATATTTTCAGGGTAAATCCCTGTCTGATATTTTGGGAGATGAAGCAGATATTTCTGCTATCATCTCTTTTTTAAAGTGTATTAAAATTTTTAACGATATTTAATTTTATTTAATAATTTATTACATCACGTAGAATTTTAATGACATTAATTTTTTTTTATGTATATAGCACATCATTCATTAAACTTCATACCCTTATTTATTGGTCACATCACTTCATTTTATTTATTAATCATTTCCTTCATGAATTCATAACTTTAACATAATTTATTTTCTTTCCATTACGGCGCTGAATGGCCTTGTTGGCCCCAGTGCCTGGGTTTTTGCCCTAAATATCATACATCCATCCATCCATCCACTCCTGGTCACCTCATAAATGTTTCTTTGGTAGTATCTGAAGTGGAAAAATTTAATTTTTAAAAAATTTACTCTTTGCTTTTCATAATTGAGAAAATAATGATATATCGTTTGGGGAAATAAAATACCAAGTAACAAACCTTGCAACAAGTTAAGAATGTTTATTCATCTACAAGGATTAATACCAATAATAGCATCAAATTTCATATGCAATGGTCTGTTATATGGTATTCTTTAATTCAGTAAACACTGTGCTCTATATTACTAGTTTGCCTACGTGATTATTCTTAACATTAATAATGCATTTGCTTAATGCCTGAAAGCTGGCCATAGTAGAACTAATGGGGGTTTTCCATGAAGAATTTTTATTTTCACACTTCTGTGGCAATATAATTCCATTAACAGAAAATACATGGTTATTGACAAAATGATTATCTTTTGATTATAATATTACCCTTGCTTATCATTAGTATGGTTCGACTGCTATTAATGATTATACAACACCTTCTATTATTCGGTCTGCAGTTATGTATTCTGCGGCTACTATATTAGTAGTGAAAGACCTTTCGTTAGTGAATACAACTCGAGACCAGAATTCCATATTATAGCATTCAACCTGCACAATCCATTGAGATTATAATAAAAGGCTCATTTCTTTAAAAACCACCTTCCCACCTGCAAAATATTCATACAGGCTGCTCGATGAGCAAAAACCCGTGCTGGTATAAAACCAGATCAATCTCAAACAGCAACAGCATCCTCCATCACAAACTGTTGAGCAAAGGCAAGCCTATCAGCACTATGCCGCTTGGTGAAAAATTCCTTTTTGGCAGGAATTCTACGAGGAATTCCTGCCTCACGCAGACGTCTTCGCGCCGTCATAGCCGAAATATTCAATGCCAGACGTTCACGAATAGCAGTAGTATTGGTAAAAGGATCTTCTGCTGATGCTCATCGAAAGTCGTCGTTATTGTGACAGGTGGTCGTTCGTGGTGGAGGTCTTCGAACTAAAATACGTAATTAACATCCAGATAACTAGATAATTAAGATCATTTATAGCCTGCCTACTTAGCGCAGCGGTATTTCTAGAAGACATCATGTCACTTTGCGTTAGCTAATATGAGAGAGAGAGAGAGAGAGAGAGAGAGAGAGAGAGAGAGAGAGAGAGAGAGAGAGAGTGAGAGAGAGAGAGAGAGAGAGAGAGAGAAGCCACTGTGTCAGAAACTTTCAACACCTCCACTGAGTTTTTGGGTATATTCAATCAAGTGCTGCTGCACTTCTCTTTATAGCTGCCTATTGTAGTATCTGTAGGAAACGCACTGCAACTGATACTGTAAACTTGGCTTACGTGATAAGGTTAAAATATCCTGTTATGATGTTCGTGATTTTCACCAGTACCAATATCATTTTAAAATTTTTATAAATTTTAAGTATTGTGTAATGAATATGACATATAATAACAGACACGGTGGTAAAATAACGTCTTGGCCGAAAGTTAAATGGAATCTTAATAAACTTACATTAAAAGTGAGACAGTAATCTTCTGTACAGTGATGTAACCTACTCAGATTTTTTTTTCATTCCCTGTGTGTGTGTGTGTGTGTGTGTGTGTGTGTGTGTGTGTGTGTGTGTGTGTGTGTGTGTGTCTTTCTTCAACCAAAGCTAATGACTCCTCCCACTGAACGAACTCCAGAGCTAATTGGTGGAACTCTCGCTAACGGAGAAAGAGTCCTCCCCCCATCCCCCTCAGTAAACACTGTTACCATATGATTTTTTTAACTCTCTCATGAAGGTGTACCAGGGAAACCTGTGTCCAACTGTACGTATATATGCATATGTGTATATATATGTGTGTATATATATGTGTGTGTGTGTAACTGAATGACGAAAATATGTAACATGATGAATATATAAATAAAGATAAAATCCACGAAGGAAAGGGAAACACTGGAGTGCTCTGAGGCCTTTCGACTCTCACCCTTTACTTAGCTGCTAAGCTAAGTAAAGGACGACAGTCGAAAGGCCTCGCAGCACTCCATTGTTTCTCTTTCCTTTGTGGATTTGTGTGTATATATATATATATATATATATATATATATATATATATATATATTATATATATATATATGTATATGTATATATGTATATATGTATGTATAATTGTAATGACCATAATCCCCCCTTAATCCTCGGTTTCTTCATACTGCTTGAATAAGCTTGTCACCAGGAAGCCTAAGATCCGAATGAAGAACCAAAATGTAGAAATTATGAAGCTAGTGGGTTCGACTTCTGCCTTGTGCCTCAGAATTTCTTCACCTGGATCTTCATCTGGATCTTAGGTTTTGTAGTGACAAAAGCATATCCAAAAAGTGTAAAGAAATAGAGGATATACACACACACACACACACACACACACATATATATATATATATATATATATATACTGTATATATATATATATATATATATATATATATATATATATATATATATATATATATATATATATATATATATATGTAATACACATAGATTAGATTTTTGGCCTTTGCCGATCATTAGTGATCTCACCCCTGGGGCATCGTCGCCAACAGAGCCTCATGGAAATGGGGGTTTATTTTTACCAGGGATGGGCCCTTCCCCATTCTCTTCTCTGTCAGCTAGCCAGCATCGTGGTGGTTGGCATCTTTCATGTAGAAAACAGATGAATCCTTTGCAGAGTCCCGAAACCAGTCATTTCGCAGCTCACTGTAGGAAACGCGACTCTCTCTGATGGATTAGCATTCGCTTCTTGGCAGCAGAGAGAAGGCTTTCCTCGATGCCTGAGATCCATATGGGAATGTACTTTGCGCTTCGCATATTGTGAGAAACGTGCATTAGGTGTCAGATTTCAGGAAGGGGTACCCCAGGCAAAATTTCGAGTACTTGCCGCCAGCTCCACCCATCGCTGCGCCTGCATGATCAGGACTGATTTCCCAGAGTCTTTGTCCTTCTTGTGTCTCCTACGTCTGCGTTGTCCTGGTTTGTTCCTCTGCAAATTCATCATCATGTATTCAGAAAAATCGCTTCTTCGACCTTTTGGTGTAGATCCTTATCTCTTCTTTGGAGAGCCTTTTCCATAGCTTCTTCGTATGTTCCTCGCAGGGTTAAGGAGGGTCATTTGGGCCATCGTCCTTTCGACTGAGGTGGTGCATCTTCCTTCGAGTTAGCTGGACTGTGTCTTGAGTTATCCCAAGTTTTGAAATCTGCCACAAGTAACCCGTGAGGATTCTGGAGACGTTTTCGTCTTCACTGGAGCTGCTTCTATCCTCTGGAATTCTTGGGGATTGCTTGGAATGTAAGTCCCGTCCAGCAGATGGTAGAGTTTTGGAGTAATTCTCCGTCTCCTTTTCCAATTATATGGATGCATGTACATGTATAATCATGCGTTAATAGATAGAAACCCTTCAAAAGCTGGAAATTCTTGAAGCAATGTCGCAGACTCCCTGTAGACGTTGAAGTCAATCTTGTGAAAGTTCACAGGAGGCCGACGCTATATGTCTCGTCACTCAACTTGATTTTATATGTTTGTTTATATACTGATTCAGTTTCTAGTTTGTTTTTTTTTTCTGGAAGAAGATTCTATTGAAATACGTTTTCATTTCATCACGAATTTTAATTATTACGATTTTTCATTAAATAACTGAATAACTAATAAAGAATATGGGTTTCGACATAAACGCACACACACATATATACTTACACACACACACACACACACACATATATATATATATATATATACATTTCCGAACTGCTCTGACTCCTGTAAAGAAGATTGCACTGCTAATTTGTGCAGGCACATGAATACGATTCACCACCAACATGTACGCTTAATCGTTTGTCACTTGTGATCGTTGTGCTTATATGTATATGCTTACATGCTTATATGTGTATGTATATTTTCGTTGTCGTTGAGCCGTTTTCTGCCCTTCCTATAGATGTTCTGTTGTTGCACGCATACAGAATCTGCTTTGTATAGTATGCTACGTACATAAAGTGTTTGGAGTGAATTATGGCATCTTCCATACTTCTGTACACTTACACTGCCTTTTTATTGCCTTTTATAACGACTTAGGTACATGTTTGTGTAAAGATTTTGATTTCCTTTCGGTTATTTAGGTTTGTAATCACCAGTCAACAATTGAGAGGTTAGTTTATTCCAGAAGGGGATGTCACGCAGCATTTTCCCATTTTTTCTGAAACCTGTTCCCGTAGAACATGGGTTCGAATCTCTTTATGGGGTTACACCTCTCAAACCTTTTACTGTAAGTTTCCGTTTCAGCGCTGAGTGACCTCATTATAGGTCCCAGCGCTTGGGCTTTGGCCTAAATTCTATATTCAGTCATTCAACCAGACCAAAGTTTTGAAGGTTTTACGAAAGAGAACGAAAGTTATATTCATTCCGTCTCATGAGGGTAGTAGTATTTTCTCACCCAGTTTTGAGGATCAGGAAAGTATTGTCAGAGTGCTTGGCCTTTTCTTCCACTGAGCCTTTCTTTGATTGGGTGTGCGTGTTGTGCAGGAGAGAGAGAGAGAGAGAGACGTAAAGTAGCCTGGAAGTGTATATATACAGTATATATATATATATATATATATATATATATATATATATATATATATATATATATGTGTGTGTGTGTGTGTGTATATATATATATATATATATATATATATATATATATATATATATGTGTGTGTGTGTGTGTGTGTGTGTGTGTGTGTATATATATATATATATATATATATATATATATATATATAGAGAGAGAGAGAGAGAGAGAGAGAGAGAGAGAGAGAGAGAGAGAGAGAGAGAGAGAGAGAGAGAGACGTAAAGTAGCTTGGAAGTGTAGAGAGAGAGAGAGAGAGAGAGAGAGAGAGAGAGAGAGAGAGAGAGAGAGAGAGAGAGAGAGAGAGAGAGAGAGTTTAGTGAACATTAGAAGAAATAAGACAGAGACTACATAGAAGTGAAATGTCAAAAACGAGAGAGCGTCTCCCTATAGCATAGGGAGACAGATAAGAGAAAGTGGGAAACTGCATTAGTCAAGTGTGGCATGATTGGATATTGAAATAAAGAAAAAAAAACGATACTTCAAAGTAACATATTAGAGAGAGAGAGAGAGAGAGAGAGAGAAAAGAGAGAGAGAGAGAGAGAGAGAGAGAGAGAGAGTAGCCGGAGGAATTGGTGGATGAAATGATTTGCATTTGAGGAGGCTCCGGGAGAGGTAGCTTTATTAGGAGTAATGGAGGCATCTTGATGAAGACTCTTGGTTGGTTAGAGACTGATATATGATGAATGGCCTCGTATTCCTTACGCTGCAGAAGGAGAGAGAGAGAGAGAGAGAGAGAGAGAGAGAGAGAGAGAGAGAGAGAGAGAGAGAGAGAGACGAGGCATTGAAAGTGGATGTGTATATATATATATATATATATATATATATATATATATATATATATATATATATATATATATATATATATATATATATATTATGTATATATATGTGTGTGTATGTATATACACACATGCTCACCTTTTATGGGAGAAATGGCTACCGATAGATAACTTCAAGATGAGGCAGTGAAAAAGTGACAAATATTGGATTTACGTTGTATGAACATTACGAAGAGAAAATATCGGTGAACGTTTTGGTCTTCAAAGAACGAAACATCCGCATTGCTCAGAATCGTAATTTTGTAGGTAATCATAATCCTGAGATTTATATTTAGAAGTACAGTGGTGAGGTTTGTCCTGATATGTTTGGTCCTGATGACATAATGTGTATGATGCTCCGACGGTAAATTATATGGATATAAGAGAAATTATCATCACTCTCGATCACTTCATCTCTCATGTCATCATCATCATCATCATCATCATCATCGTCAACGCTGTGCAACTCAAAGGACCTCTTTGAAATTCCGCCACTCACGTGTCCTAATTAACTGATCTGATAGAATTACTAACGTATAGTGGCGGTTATTTGGATAGTTTAAATGGTGAAAATAACAATTAACAAATTAAAAATACGCCGAAGTTTCTTCGGCGCAATCGAATTTTCTGTACAGCGCAATATAATGTTGTATGAAACTCTCAGCTACTGCTCATGAAACTTTCAGCCACGGCCCGGTGGTGGCCTGTGTTGTTGGAACCTATAGTGGTGCCAGACGCACGATGATGGCTAAGTGTAACCTTAAACAAAATCAAAACTACTGAGGAGGCTAGAGGGCTGCAATGTGGTTTGTTTGATGACTGGAGGGTGGATGGCCAGCATACCAATTTGCAGCCCTCTAGCCTCCTCCTCCTCCTCCTCCTCCTCAGTAGTTTTTAAGGCCTTACGGCGGACAGACAAATAGCCGTCACAATAGTTTTCTTTGACAGAAAACTAAAGAAATAGATATAGGTACAAACTCACTCTTTCTTGAACCAGGCCAAAGTTTAAGATGCCTTTTGTGAGGGGTTTAGAAAATTGAGTAAGGCTGCTTGTCATTCTCCACTTAGCCAGTTATTTAGAAGCGCTGTCACACCACTGATTCCGAGGATTTCTAGCCTTTCGTCCTTCTGCCTTCTGGGTTCGTACGATTTACTCTATGATATTGCTAAGTAACGCAGATTGTTAGTATGTGAAAAGAAATAGAACAGTTCTACAATTCTTTGTCAATTGACACAAGCTAATTAGGTTGTTACGTTCATGTTTCCAGTGTGGCTTAAAGAATAATTATTGGGGTGCATGGTTTTGCATATTGCATTTTAGACTTCCTTATTTTCTTATTTTCTTTTTTTACATACACACTATATATATATATATATATATATATATATATATATATATATATATATATATATATATATATATATATATATATATATATATATATATATACGGTTTTATATATATATATATATATATATATATATATGTATATGTATATATATATATATATATATATATATATATATATATATATTTATATATATGTATGTATGTATGTATGTGTATGTATATGTACATATATATATCCTTATTTTCTTTTTCAGACACACACACACACACACACACACACATATATATATATATATATATATATATATATATATATATATATATATATATATATATATATATATATATATATATATATATATAGTATGTGTGCTTGAGTGTGTATGTATGTAAGTATGTTTGCAATGTGTGTGTTCAGTCTAGAGTGGTAAGAATTATGATAATAATCATTAGTATCGTTAGTGAAAACAACGCACCTCTGCTATGCTCACAAAAACTTTCATTTCTTTCAACACGTACAGTATATTAAGTGAAGCCTTAAACTGTTGGCTCCTGGGTCGACAGAAGTGTGCACCATCTCTGTGCTTGAAAGGACTGGACAGCGCGCGCCGGTAAATAGGAAAATCATAGCTATGCTCAAGGTCCTTTAAATATATTTCAAGGACCTTGGGTAGCTATGGCGCATCGTAAGTGAGAGTAATTAAATGGGAGTTTTATGACTTGGCTTTTTATGGACATTGGGTAGCACTTCAGTGCCCAAAGTTTTCAACTAGAAAACTTTATTTTCTGGATTGCAATGGTTTGACCTCACTGGAATCGGGGTCACTGCTCTAGGGTCAAGGCTAAATCTTCCTTGATTTTCATTTAATGTAGATAGTAAGATTTTTTGCTGTAATAATCTTACTATATAAAACGCTGTGAGAAAAATTCTACTGGTGTAGACTTGCTGTCGATAAGCCCAGGGCTTGCCGCTCACCACTGGCTCCTGTAGGGTAGTGCCGTCAGTACATCTCATGTGGTGCACTGTAGGCATTACTCAAGGTTCTTTGCAGCGTCCCCTCGGCCTCTAGCTGCGACCCCTTTCATTCATTTTACAGTACCTCCGTTCATATTCTCTTTCCTCCATCTTACTTTCCACCCTCTGCTAACATTCATAGTGCAACTGCGAGGCAATTCTTCCTGTTGCACTTTTCAAACTATTTACTGTCAGTTTCCGTTTCAGCGCAGAATGACCTCATAGGTCCCAGTGCTTGGCCTCTGGCGTAAATTCTCTATGCTATTCTATTCTGTTCTCACCACTGCACTGGCCCATATTTAACAAGGCAGAATAAAAGGCGCCTTGTACTCAGCGTCTTAACGTCAGAATGAGTCATCTCGACCCTTTCTTCAATTTCCGTCATTTCAGAGGGTAGGTCGGGTCTTGACCTTTTGTCCTTCTTTTGCTTTTGCTTTTATTAATTATTGTTTTAGTTTGTCTTCTTAATAAGTGACCTCTTTTCTTTCTGCATTTCCCTTTACCCTCTCTTACGTCTTCCTTATCAACACCTTAGTAGCCTATTCTTTGGAAGCTTCTTGAATTTCAGGCCAGTGGCCCCTGTGGTGGGCTTGTTCATTATGAATATATAGGGTTCATCTTCTTAATAATAATAATAATAATAATAATAATAATAATAATAATAATAATAATAATAATAATAATAATAATAATAATAATAATAATATTCTTTGGAGGCTTGAAATTCAAGTCAGTGGACCTTGCGGGCTTGTTCTATATGAATAGGTTTCATCTTCTGAATAATAATAATAATAATAATAATAATAATAATAATAATAATAATAATAATAATAATAATAATAATAATAATATATGAAGGGAGTAGACCCTCTTTTAAACAGGTCTTATTAAAAAGGATGGCTGTATTATGCGAATTTATCTTAAATAGTGTCTTTTCTATCTTCCTTATGATTCGCTTTTCAGGCTCAGCGATGTTAGTCAGTAACTGGCCGATATTCATGTTGGAAAAGGATAGTGTGCGGAATATGGGAAGTCTTTTATTAAAATATCCAATCAGACTGGATATTTTAATAAAAGACTTCCCATATTCCGCACACTGTCCTTTTCCAACATGAATATCGGCCAGTTACTGACTAACATCGCTGAGCCTGAAAAGCGAATCATAAGGAGGATAGAAAAGACACTATAGAAGATAAATTCGCATAATACAGCCATCCTTTTTAATAATAATAATAATAATAATAATAATAATAATAATAATAATAATAATAATAATAATAATAATAATAATAATAATATTCTTTGGAAGCTTGAATTTCAAGTCGGTGGGCCTTGTGGGCTTGTTCCATATGAATAGGGTTCATCTTCTGAATAATAATAATAATAATAATAATAATAATAATAATAATAATAATAATAATAATAATAATAATAATATTCTTTGGAAGCTTGAATTTCAAGTCAGTGGGCCTTGTTGGCTTGTTCCATATGAATAGGGTTCATCTTCTGAATAATAATAATAATAATAATAATAATAATAATAATAATAATAATAATAATAATAATAATAATAATAATAATAATAATAACTGAGTAGTCAAGACCCATGTTTTAATATTTATCTCCTTTTTTCTCTGTAATGTTTCTAATTATCATTCTTTGTAGTTTTTTAGTAGCCCGTTGAGTTGGCCTTCCTAGTAACAAAAATCTATCTGACACCAAATAAATAAAAAAAAAAAAATTGGCGTTTTGACAGATATGGCCTTTTTGCGAACTGGATAAAAATGTAAATAAATAAAAAGAAATGCGAAGATAAAATTGTCTCATGACAAGTGACTTTTGGCGAACTGTCCGAAAAGTCAGTTGAATAAGTAATAAAATTCTGCCGTATGACAGCTGCTGCTTTTTGCCAAATGTTGAGTAACAAGGAGAACTCAGACTTGCTTAATGGCAGTTGTTGTTCTAGGATTACTATTGAATACGCCGTAGGGGGGTAGCGCCGTCAGTGTACCTCATGCGGTGCACTGTAGGCATTACTTTCAAGTTCTTTGCTACTTGCCTTCTTAGGCCCCTAGCTGCTGCAACCCCTTTTCGTTCCTTTTTACTGTACCTCCTTTCATATTCTCTTTCTTCCATCTTCCTTTCCAGCCTCTCCTACCAATTGATTGATAGTGCTTCTTCAACTGCTTTGAGGTTTTCCTCCTGTTACTTAACCTTTCAAACCTTTTGCGTCAGTTTCCGTTTCAGCTCTGAATGACCTCAGAGGTCCGAGTGCTTGGCCTTTGACCTAAATTCTGTATTCAGTTCATTATTTCTATCGAATAACAAATTTAAATAGAGAGTATTGCGAAACATACGCTATTGGTTTTGGCTCAGTGCCAATAGCGCTATTGGCACCCCTTTCATTCATTCATTTCTCTCGGTGAGGCTTCGATGTTGAGGGATAGTACGGGAACATGTGCTCTTGAACCCTGGATTGTTACAGAGCGATTGTGCAGTTCTCCGTATTTTGTTCTCGAACAGCTGATCTGAGTACCGTTTTAGTTTCCTCTAAAAGAAAACTATTGTGCCGGCTTTGTCTGTCAGTCCGCACTTTATTCTGTCCGTACTTTTTCTGCCCGTCCTCAGATCTTAAAAACGACTGAGGCTAGAGGGCTGGAAATTGGTATGTTGATCATCCACCCTTCAATCATCAGACATACCAATTTGCAGCCCTCTAGCCTCAGTAGTTTTGATTTTATTTAAGGTCAAACTTAGCCATAATCGTGCTTCTGTCAACGAAATAGGATAGGCCACCAACCTGGCCGTGGTTAAAGTTTCATGGGCAGCGGCTCATACAGCATTATACCGAGACCACCGAAAGATAGATCTATTTTCGGCAGCTTCGATTATACGCTGCAGCGGCTGTGCAGAAAAGTCGATTGCCCCGAAGAAACTCCGGCGCATTTTTTTACCTGTTTTCATTCGTCCTTAAATTGTCCTTCCTCTGTAATTTGGATCATGGGCCATAGAGTCGTAACGAAGCCTTGTTACTTGGCATCCAATTTCTGGCGGAGGGATTAGCGTGTTGGACATGCAGTGCCTTCCATTCGCCCTCTCGCAAATCAAACAATGTTACCGCTCCCGAAACGATGTTGAAAGCCTCGGCCCATGGGGGATTGCAGCTAAGGACCGAAAATCAATATTGGAATATTTTGTTGGGTTCTCTTCGGATGTGCGCCCGGAACTAACGAGCGGATTGTGCTTGTTACAGCTTCTCTCGACTTGGGTCGTCCGTGTTTGCTGCAGACCGATATTTTATGCGATCTTGTTCACAGTGTAATATTTGTTCAGGTGTTCAGTCACTATATTCTGTCTAGGATATCCTAGGGAACACTGAGCAATGCTAGGTTTGGGAAAAGATTGTAATGTCAGCAGTCCTATTTCGTTTTCTGTCAAAGAAGACTATTGGGATGGCTATTTGTCTGTCCGTCCGTCCGCGCTTTTTCTCTCCGCCCTCAGATCTTGAAAACTACTGGGGAGGCTAGAGGGCTGCAAATTGGTATGCTGATCATCCACCCTCCAATCACCAAACATCCCAATTGCAGCCCTCTAGCCTCAGTAGTTTTTATTTTATTTAAGGTTAAATTTAGCCATGATCGTGCGTCTGGCACCGCTATAGGTGCCAGCAACACAGGCCACCCCGGGGCAGTAGCTGAAAGTTTCATGGGCCGCGACTGACAGTTTCATATAGTTAAACACTGTACAGAAAACTCGATTGCGCCGAAGAAACTTCGGCGCACATTTTACTTGTTTACACATTTCCCTCAACTTCTCGGCCTTTTCTGCAAGCCACCTTTCATGCGCCCACCTTTTGTTCGAAACTTCATTTTACGTATCTTTTTTTTCACTAGGTTTAATATTAAAGACTTAAATTGAATATATACTTCGAGCTTGACCATTGAAGAACGTGGTGTTTCTTTCTCAGAATCATCTCTGTTGTCAGATATATAGGGATATTCATGAAATTGGAAACCTCTGCGATTCCTTACTCTCTGTAGTGTAGTCGGAAGAGGTGACCTGAATTTGTTTACTAACACCTCAGAAAGGTAGAAGAATTTCAGTCCATTCAGGATAATTCGATTCAAGAGGAAAGTAACTTGTCCTAGCGGAAAGTGCAGCCAACACGATGAACTCTTAGTTTATTAAACCAAGCTTGTTTGTTGAGCAGCTGTGAGCATTTGCATCTAATAGACATAATTGAAGTGTCACGATTCTCCTTCTTTTAATGACTTGTATTTTTATGTGTGTGTGTGTGTGTGTGTGTGTGTGTGTATGGGTTTAGTGATACATCTTTATTGTGATACATTCATTTTTTTTAACTGTTTTGTGGATACTTGCTTTTCAAGTTAATAGCCTTTTGGATAATTATAATAATAAAATATGCTGAGGTTCAATAAAGTTGTCGAAGAAGATTCCGCATGCTCTCTCTCTCTCTCTCTCTCTCTCTCTCTCTCTCTCTCTCCTCTCTCTCTCTCTCTCTCCTCTCTCTCTCTCTCTCTCTCTCTCTCTCTCTCTCATAGCCTTTTGAATATTTATATAATAATAATATGCTGAGGTTCAAGAAAGTTGTCGAGGAAGATTCCATACTCTCTCTCTCTCTCTCTCTCTCTCTCTCTCTCTCTCTCTCTCTCTCTCTCTCTCTCTCTCTCTCTCTCTCTCTCTCATAGCCTTTTTAATAATTATAATTACAATATGCTGAGGTTCAATAAAGTTGTCGAAGAAGATTCCGTATGCTCTCTCTCTCTCTCTCTCTCTCTCTCTCTCTCCTCTCTCTCTCTCTCTCTCTCTCTCTCTCTCTCTCTGCGTACACATATGGCTTCAGGCAAGGTGAGCGAAGTTTATAGGATACTTCGGCAATATTTTCCTCTTTTTCTTTCGTGCCTGCGGGAGAGTTATTTGCACCGGGCCTAAAGGCTCGTCCTTGTATTTCAGGGGTAAATTGAGAAAGAAATGAGGAAATGTTACTTAAAGGGGGTTCGGGTTTCAGTCTGCTTTCTCTTTGTGAATCACATTGAAAAATGTAGATCAAGTGAATTCTTCTCTACTTTGCAAATGGTCGAGTTGCAAATACCTTTATTCCACTTCTTGTTCTGAAGTTACTGTAAAAGTTAACAGAAAAGATTTTTATTTAGTTGTCTCAAGTCATGGCGTATTGTTAAAATAGATCTTATTGTAGGTAAGAACTTGAAGTAACAAGTTAGAAATGAGCCGAGGTTTCTTCGGCTCAGTCGAGTTTTCTGTACAGAGTATAATCAAGGCCACCGAAAATAGATCTGGCTTTCGGTGGTCTCGGTATAATGCTGTATGAGCCGCGGGCCATGAATCTTTAACCACGGCCTGGTGGTGGCCTGTCTTGTACCTTTGTCAGATGCACGATTATGGCTAACTTTAACCTTAAATAAAATAAAAAAAAACTACTGAGGCTAAAGGGCTGCAATTTGGTATGTTTGATGATTGGAGGGTGGATGATCAACATATTTGCAGCCCTCTAGCCTCAGTAGTTTTTAAGATCTGAGGGCGGACAGAAAAAGTGCGGACGGGCAGACACATAACCATCTATTCAATAGTTGTATTTTACAGAAAACTAATAGATAAGAACTTCTAGAAATCACAGAGGAGAACTTCGCTTAATTGAGATGATGAAATTCCAGAAGTGAAAATTAGGGAATACTGTTTTCATTCTGTCTAGAAGTATAGTTCGTCTCTGGCGTCGTCCTCTCAGGAAGAAACCGCGCGCTCTCTCTCTCTCTCTCTCTCTCTCTCTCTCTCTCTCTCTCTCTCTCTCTCTCTCGTCGGAAGAAGAAGAAGAAAGTCGTGAGGAAAACTGAGAGATAAAAGTGAGAGAAAGAGTTTTTCTCAAGTAGAGGCGTGTGGAGATATTGCCATGAGCCTCTGCCGTTTCCTCTTTGAAAAACAAAGGATTGATGGCAGTTGATCAATTGAGACGCTAGATGCGAAACTAATTCTGGAAAAGGAGAGAGAGAGAGAGAGAGAGAGAGAGAGAGAGAGAGAGAGAGAGATGGAAAAAAAAGTTTTGGAAGATGAGAGGAAGAAGAAAGGAATATTCATTGGAGTCGAAAAGATGATAGCGAGAGAGTGAGGCTTTGGAGGACGAGAGAGAGAGAGAGAGACGAATATTCACTGGGTGAAGGAGAAGAAGAAAGAGGGGGAATGGAAAAGTGAGGAGGCAATTGTCGGGAATAAATCTTCGTGTGTCGTTGAAGAGGATGAAGTTGGAATACAGATCGGGGCCGAATTATTTGGAATGGCTGAAGGAGGAGGAGGAGGAGGAGGAGGAGGAGGGGGAGGAGGGGCCAGGTTGCAGAGAAGAATGACTGCAGATTGAGCTAATGGAGCAATTGTAGAGGTTGTGTCAGGGTGAATATTGAGAGCATGGAAATTGCTGCCTGCGCCTCTTCGATGCTTTTTCTTCTGGGCTTGATTAATTGAAAGTGGGCCGTTCTCTCAGGTGGTTTCATTTCTGTTGGTGAGAGTCTCCCTCTCTCTCTCTCTCTCTCTCTCTAAGGAGAAAGGACTTATATACGTTTCCCTTCGTCCCCGCAGGGGGGGTAGCGCCGCCAGTGCACATCACGCGGTGCACCGTAGGCATTATTTAAGGTTCTCTGCTGCGCGCCTTCCTTAGGCTCCTAGCTGCAACCCCTTTTGTTCCTTTTACTCTACCTCCTTTCATATTCTCTTTCTTCCATCTTACTTTCCTCAACCCTCTCCTGACAATTGATTGATAGTGCTTCAACTGCTTTGAGGTTTTCCTCCTGTTACTTAACCTTTCAGACCTTTTTACTGCCAATTTCCGTTTCAGCGCTGAATGACCTCATAGGTCCCAGTGCTTGGCCGTTGGCCTAAATCCTGTATCCAGTTCAATTGAATTCAGTTCCCTTCGTTGGAAAGTCGTGAGTGAAGTGAAGTGAAAGTGGAATTGCCAGCTGTCGTGTCAGGAAAAAGACGCTTCAGGAAAGTCAGATGGAAGAAAGCGAATATGAAAGGAGGTACAGTAAAAGGAATGAATGGGGTTACAGCAGCTATCTAGGGGCCTAAGGAAGGCGCGCAGCAGAGATTCATCTTTAAAGAGATTATTTTGTTTCTCCATTATTATTATTATTATTATTATTATTATTATTATTATTATTATTATTATTACAATGTAAGTGTGTGACTGACGTCATCATGGCGTCGAAGAACCTGACTACTTCTTCTCCCTCTTCTTAACTCTCCATAAGTACGATCTTCCTATCTGTCTCTCTCTCTCTCTCATTATTATGCCATTATCATTAGCGCTGATCTAAAGGCTGTCGGGATATTGACATTGTAAATTTTTGATTGCTTTAATTGAAATTTCTAAAAGAATCAAGAAAATACCTGCTGGCTCAGTCGACTCCACCGTCCGGACAACGATGTAGATGATTGCCAAGTCTCTTCAACAGGCCTAGGGTGTAAGGTGGTCTAGAAACTCTTTTTATTTCTTTTTTTTAATTTTTCTTGAAAGGATTAAGCTTCCATTATTTACAATGACAATATTTACAATATGGTTGCAGCATCCATCATCATCAATACACAGGCATTTCTTTATATAAGCATCGACTGACAATGTACACATCTTGCTTTAGTAACTGGCTACTCAAAAACAGTAATTAATCAATGTGCTCTCTTGTGGAAACTTTATCTGTTCTGTCTTTGTAACCAGAAACTCAGATCGAGGGAGATGAGCCCGTCTGGAAAACTATCTATATTTATAGTCATTGCTGAGAAGAATGTTCCGGAAGTGTTTGCGTCGACGTCATGGAGGTGATATTAACTGCCATGATTTGTACATTTTTCCTCTCTTGTTTTCATCATCAATCATCAGCTTTATTACTCTGCCTATCTTGTCTCCACCACATCCTCTCTCTCTCTCTCGTCTTTGTTTCATTATTATGGGCAGTTAGTGAACTCGAGAAGCCAGGCTGTTTTTGTGACCTCTTTCGTGATATTAGAGCGACTTTGTACTGGTCTCTAGACTCTCCTGTTTGGGAATAGAAGATTCTATAAGATACTGCGTTTCATATATATATATATATATATATATATATATATATATATATATATATATATATATATATATATATATATATTTAAAGAACACATATATGCATTTCATAGCTTCAATGCTTTAAGATGTTATTGTGGAAGGTTTGGAGTCAGATGGAACTAGGGCGAGAGACTCGATGTAAAATCTTTGTATTCAGCAAATAGTTTGATTCCTCAGCTATCTGCGTGAGAACCTCAGCAATATTGGCAGTCAGGTGATCTCCGAAGTGTTATGTATATTCGTGAGTACGTGCGTTAATTTGATCTAGATTATGCCAAAATCTGCCCTAAAAGTGAGTTTGATCGTTCATTAACGTGATAGAACTGCAGTTGTCTAGACGTAGCTTTGGAGAGGATCCAGGCTTTGAAAATCGGCAGATAAGGTAGAGTTTCAAATCTCTGTTTTTATGGGAGGAAATTGAACTTGTGATTTTTACCATGATTTTCTAATCATTATGAACTTTTGAACTGGTGTGGGAGATTTAATATGAATATTCATACCTCTTTTATATTATTATTTTGTTATGTTACGTTTGCCATATCTTGGCTATGCATTTTACACTTTCCATTATTGTGTTTTGCATTTCATATATTTTTGGGAGTTTTCTATCATGTTTAATTCTTTCAACAGATGTCTGTGGACATGTTGGAATGACAAGTGGACTTGGGAGTTTGAGAAAAAGGACATGCAAGTCATTTGCAATGTCAATCTCTTTATGTGGTAGACTGTTTTTTTTTTTACATGACTTTAGTTATTGATTTGGGGAGCATGTGTGATTTTGGATATTTTCAGGCTATTAGCCATAGTGAGACTTCTTTAATCAGAAGTGTTTTGCAGTTTAGAGTTTAGTTATCTGACTCGATAATTCATTTATTATGCATTTTAATCTTTGCTTTGTTTTATTCATTTCTTGTTGGGTTATTTGAATAATAAACCTAGTTTTGTAGAAACTATTGTGTTTCTTTAAAAAGTCCATTTAATTGCTTTGAGAGAATGAGTGAGGTCGGGTGGGTGAACTTCGGAAAACGATGAGAGAGAGAGAGAGAGAGGCGATATACGGTGAGAGAGAGAGAGAGAGAGAGAGAGAGAGAGAGAGAGAGAGAGAGAGAGAGAGAGAGAGAGAGAGAGAGAGAGAGAGAGAGAGGAGAAAAAAGGATGCAAGTGTTTCCATGAGTGAACCTTTTCACGCCTTTTTCCTGAAGAAAGATCGCTAGATCACGTTACGTACACTTTCAAAAAAGTGTTAATTCTGTTCTTGTAACATATATATATATATATATATATATATATATATATATATATATATATATATATATATATATATATATATATATATATATATATATATATATATATATATATACAGTATATATATATACACACACACAAGGAATGATAAATTATATGAATTTTGTGCTTATCGTTGAAGCCTTATTCATTGCCATTTTAGACATCTAATTATTCATATTCATTGGTAGTGAGGAGCCTTTCAATTTCTCCAAATGTTTATTGAAGCAACAGATTACTTACTGAAGTTTCCAGGTGTGGAGGGTCTCCATTTTGACAGCTGGGAGGCGGAGGAAGTCCACAGGTGGTTACCGAGGTGATGTCATTTACATATAGATACTACATTTCTGTGATTTTTCGAATACATTTAAAGCATGTGAAGTTCGTGAGTGTGTTCCATTACATAACAAGGAATCGTCCTCAACAAAAATAGGAATATGAAATAATATAATTGAAAATACGATTTTCATTTCATTAACTCAGCGAGACGTCGGTCTATCCTGTGAAACTCTCAGAGAGAGAGACACACTCCACCTTCTACCGGCACGGCCCCTACCTACATACCCACAGAGCGGCAACCGTCCCCTCCCCGCCAGCCCTGCAACAGCTCCCGAGTCCCCACCACAGGCAGAGTCACTCCCCCGACCCTCCCCCATACACTCTCTCTCTCTCTCTTTCTCTCTCTCTCTCTCTCTCTCTCTCTTGGGTAAGCATGCACACGCCTCAACGTACGCTCGCACACTGAAACGCAAACGTACTCGCGTGTGCGTGCGCACACGTACGCACGCGCAGACCCTACTCTCACCAGGCTTGGACTTTCGGCCATTTAAAACCGTCTTTTAGCTCAATCAACACTTTTTATCCCAAACGGAGTTGGATCAGAGTTATAGCATGTGGTATTAGGCCTAACCCGTTCGGCATTTTATTGCAAGTGCCGTTCGGTGATATCATAATTTACTTAAAGAGAGAGAGAGAGAGAGGAAGATTTATAGATATTTTGACCTTTGAATTGTTGTTTTATAATAACGTAAACAAAAGCCCTTTTGGCCGCATCAGTTGATGATCTTGTGAGGCACCATGGGAATTCACTTGTCTCTTTCCTAAAAATATTTCCTCAGGTGATGATGTTCCTCACTTGATTTCCTCACTCAATTCTTTCTTCTTCCGCTGTTCTTGGCCTTCAACGGGCTTCCTACTGCTTCAGACCTCTCTCTCTCTCTCTCTCTCTCTCTCTCTCTCTCTCTCTCTCTCTCTCTCTCATTAATTGTCAAAAGCATGTCCCTAATAAAGGCATCATTTTATGTCAAATATCCACTGACAGTTTCACCCTCTACGAGGCTTTAATCTTGGGAATATTATAGATATCACAAGATTCATAAAAACGAGTAAACTCAGTTCATAGTTGACAGCAAATCTCTAAATGACACTTGAGGAGTAGAGGGCGCTTCGTGAGCGTCGTCTCTTCGCCATTTATTATGGCGTCGGCTGCAGAGAATAATAATGATGATGATGATGATCACTGCAACAGCTTTGAGGAATCAGTGATTGATGATCAATGCAGGAATTCCGCCATTCCTTCCCTCTCCTCTCCTCTTCTCTTCTCTTCTCTGACGAAGGAGGAAATGGTCGACATTTTTCTCCCCAATTCCACTTACTGAAAGGCTACGCTTTTTTAAAGGGTGGGGTGTTGGGTTAAGGTGAATGTGTTGTGGGGTGAGTTGAGATGTTGTGTTGTGGGGTGAGGTGAGGTGGGGTGAGGTTATGTGTTGTAGGGTGAAGTGGGGTGTTGTGAGGAGAGGTGATGTGTTGTTGAGAGAAGTGAGGTGAGGTTAGGAAGGTGATGTGTTGTTGGGAGAAATGGAGTGTTGTGGGGGGTGAGGAGATGTGTCATGGGTGCTGTGAGGTGTCATGGGGTGGGGTGATGTGTTGTGGGGTGAGGTGAGGTGGAGAAAATCTTTCGACGTCAGAACGCTATGAAAGAAGAACTCAAACTCTCTCTCTCTCTCTCTCTCTGTCCATTATGATGAAGACCCGAAGTCGAATGAAAGCTTCATTCACGAAATGTCTTTTTGCTTCACACCCTTTCACTCGTTTTCATTTAGGATGAGATCGTAAGAAGAGATCGCTTTCCCTTTCAATTTCGCTCACATCTCTCTCTCTCTCTCTCTCTCTCTCTCTCTCTCTCTCTCTCTCTCTCTCTCTCTCTCTCTCTGGCGTCGCCTTTTTTTGTTCCTATCAAAGTCGATATTGATCAGTAGCAAAATAAACCAAAGAAATGCACGCACTTGTGCATTGATTTCCACTTCAGTGCAATTGTATTGATTTCCATTTCAATGCAATTGTGCATTGATTACCACTTCACTGCACTTGTGCACTGATTTACACATCAATGCACTTGTGCATTGATTTCCCTCTTCACTGCACTTGTGCATTGATTTCCGCTTCAATGCAATTGGGCATTGATTCCCACATTAATGCATTTGTGCATTGATTACAACTTAATGTACTCGTGCATTGATTACCATATTACTGCACTTGTGTATTGATTACTATTTCATCGCACTTGTGGATTGACTACTACTTCAAGGCACTTCTGCATTGATTCCTACTTCAATGCATTTCTGCATTGATTTCCATTTCAGTGCATTTGTGCACTGGTTTCCACTTTAATGCACATGTGCATTGATTACCACTTCACTGCACTTGTGCATTGATTTCCCCTTCAAAGTACTTGTGCATTGATTTCTGCCTCAATGTACTTGTGCATTGATTTCCACTGCAATGCACATGTGCATTGATTTCCCCTTCAAAGTACTTGTGCATTGATTTCCACTGCAACTGGGCATTGATTCCACAATAATGCATTTGTGCATTGATTATCACTTTACTGCGCTTGTGCAATGATTTTCACTTCAATGCATTTGCGAATTGATTTCCACTTAAATGCACTTGTGCACTGATTTACACTTCAATGCACTTGTGTATTGATTTCCCCTTCAAAATACTTGTGCATTGATTTTCACTTCAATGCAATTGTGTATTGATTTCCCCTTCAAAATACTTGTGCATTGATTTTCACTTCAATGCAATTTTGTATTGATTTCCACATTAAGGCGTTTATGCATTGATTACCACTTCACTGCGCTTGTGCACTGATTCCCATTCAATGCATTCGTGGATTGATTACCGTTTCAATGCACTCTTGAATTGATTCCCATTTCAATGCACTTGTGCATTGACTACCACTTCAGTGCACTTGTGCATTGATTTCCACTTCAATGTACTTGTGCATTGATACCCACTTCAATGCAATTGTGCATTGATTTCCACTTCAATGTACTTGTGCATTGATTTGAACTTCAATGCACTTGTGCATTGATTTCCACTTCAATGCAATTGTGCATTGATTTCCACTTCAATGTACTTGTGCATTGATATCCACTTCACTGCAATTGTGCATTGATTTCCACTTCAATGTATTTGTGCATTGATTTGCACTTCAATGCACTTGTGCATTGATTTGCACTTCAATGTACTTGTGCATTGATATCCACTTCAATGCAATTGTGCATTGATTTCCACTTCAATGCAACTGTGCATTGATATCACAAGTGCATTGATTTCCACTTCAATGTACTTGTGCATTGATATCCACTTCAATGTAATTATGCAATGATTTCCACTTCAATACAATTGTGCATTGGTTTCCACTTCAGTACATTTCTGCATTGATTTCCATTTCAATGCACTTTTGCATTGATTTCCACTCCAATGCACTTATACAATGATTACCACTTCCATGTAATTGTGCATTGAATTCAACTTCAATGCACTTGTGCATTATTCACACCTCAATGTACTTTTGCATTGATTGTCACATCAATGCACTTGTGCATTGATTACTCTTTAATGAATATGTAACTGATATATGAAGGAGATTTGTTCAAGTGAAATGCTCAATTAGATGGGTCTTATCAAAACATTATCAAAGTGATTCTCATTCTTTATTTCAATTATTATTATTATTATTATTATTATTATTATTATTATTATTCACATAAGATGAAGAACCCTATTCATATATATATATATATATATATATATATATATATATATATATATATATATATATATATATATATATAGAGAGAGAGAGAGAGAGAGAGAGAGAGAGAGAGAGAGAGAGAGAGAGAGAGAGAGAGAGAGAGAGAGAGAGAGAGAGAAGCCCACCACAGAAGGGGCCACTGACTTGAAATTGTGAAGCTTCCAGAGAATATTATGAAGGTGTCCGTTCGAAAGAAGCGACAGAAAGTAATGGGAAATGCAGAAGAAGAAGAGAGCAGCAGTGAGAAACACAGATAAATTAACACATGAAATAAATAGATAAAAACGCAAGTAAATGATTAAAATGCAAGGAGAGTTGTGTTAGGGCAGTAATGCATTGCTTCTTCGTCTGAACTCCTAAAGTTCCAGCTGAACGACATCCTCTGAAGGGAGGCTGTTCACAGCATCTTATTATCTTTCGCAGACTTTCCAAATCTCTTCCCCACAGACGAACGCAGATAACCCACCTACTACATTACTTTATTCCGGAGCATTCGTTGGAATTTATGGAATGTATAAGTAGTACACAAACTGGTCCCTTCCCTCCAGAAGCAAGAAATGATTGGGCTTCGTTTCTGCAATTGAATTTGCCGTCAAACATGAGTTGTAAATCCGGAGAATCCAGGGAGTGGGATTATTTAGTCAGAAGTGATTCTGTGCGCGAGTTTTTTTCTTCATCTACTTTTTGAAGGCAAAAAACACAAACGCATACAAGGCTTGACCAATTGAACACCTTAATATTCTTTAGAAGCTTGAATTTCAAGTCAATGGACTGTTTAGTGGGCTAGTTCCATATAAATATCGTTCTTCGTCTTCTGAATAATAATAATAATAATAATAATAATAATAATAATAATAATAATAATAATAATAATAATAATAATAATAATAATAATAATTTTTTCACACTTATGAGTTTCGAGAACGATAAATGAAATGTCTGAACCATTGCTAATGGCTTCATAATAATAATAATAATAATAATAATAATAATAATAATAATAATAATAATAATAATAATAATATTATTATTATTATTATTATTATTATTATTATTATTATTATTATTATTATTATTATTATTATTATTATTATTATTATTATTATTATTGGGAAGATGAAGAAGAACCCCATCCATATGGAAGAAGAAGCAGCCCACCACAGAGGGGGCCACTGACTTGAAATTCCAGAAGAAGCTTTCCAAGCATATTATTGAGGTGTTCATTTGAAAGGAGTAGCAGAAGGTAAGGGGAAACACGGGAAGAACAGAGCACTTATTCAAAAAGGAAAAAATAAATGAACAAATGATCAAATAGATAAAAATCTAAGTAAAATATTAGAATGCAAGGAAGGAGAATAGTAGTAGGGTACTGGAGCATTGCATCTCCGCTTGAAACATCTGAATGAATAATTAATGAATGCTCTCATTAGATGAAATTTTTTCATCAAAAATGTAAATAATAACGTTGCTTGGCTTGGTAGATTTGCTTGCTTGTAATACTGCTTGCTTGCTTGATACATTTGCTTGCTTGCTTGCTTGTTAGACTGCTTGCTAGATCCCTTTCTTGCTTGCTTGGCTTGATAGATTTGCTTGCTAGATTGACTGCTTGCTTCTTTGCTTATTTGCTGTGTTTGCTTTGCTTGCTTTGCTGGCTATGCTTGCTTGCTTGCTTTGCTTGTTTGCCTTGCTTGTTTTGCTAGCTTCCGTCTTGCTTGCTTGGTTTGCTTTCTTACTTGCTCTCTTAGCTTGCTTGCATGCTTGCTTGTTTTACTTGCTTGCCTCATTGGCTTGCTTTGCTTGCTTGTTTGATTGCTTGCTCGCTTACTGACCTGTTTGCTTGCTTTCCTTGCTTGCTTTATTTGCTTGCACGCTTGCTTGCTTTAATTGCTTGCTTTGCTTACTTTGCTTCCTTGCTAGCTTTGCCTTCTTTGCAGTTAAAACCAACCACATGACTCAGCAAAAACGAGTGGTAAAAATTTAGATATCAAGAAGAAGAAGAGAGTTGGAACCAACCTGTTCTGTGGCTGACAACAGGATGGGAGTCGATTCGCACTTTTAGCTTCTTTTTTTTTATTACAGTTAGGGGTTCCTTGACGCAATCCCGATTACGCATGTATACACACCCACACACACACATATATATGTATGGATGAATATCAAAAACAGTATATACGGTTCATTGGGAGACAATGAATCTGTCTTGAGTCACAAAAGACGAAATCCGAATGTGTGTGACGTTGCAGATCCCGAATGAATCTCGCTATAAATAAACAAAAGCTCAAACGTCGTTTTCTTCTTTCTGTGCACCTGCCTCTTTGAACTCCCTTTCAGTGTTCCCCGAGGAACATTGTTTCACCTCAAGACTTTTCTCTCATTATATAATGTGTGTGTGTGTGTGAGCTGGTTATTTTCTGTTCATTGTGTTTTAGCTTTTTGCTAACAAAAATTTTGTTCCTTGTCAGATTAATTACAGTACTAAATGAATTTTTAAATAATAATAATAATAATAATAATAATAATAATAATAATAATAATAATAATAATAATAATAATAATAATAATAATAGTTGCAAAAAAGCTGAACCTTACGAAAACTTTGTTGTATATAGAAATACAGAATCCCACTGAAATACAATTATCATTAACAGATGAAATTGTATTTTTATAATATGACGTTGTGTGGTAGAGTAGATATGGTCAAGATATCTATCTATCTATCTATTTATCTATATATATATATATATATATATATATATATATATATATATATATATATATATGTATATATATATATATATAGAGAGAGAGAGAAAGAGAGAGAGAGAGAGAGAGAGAGAGAGAGGCACCTATAGGCTTTCGACATCACGCAACGAAAGGAAACAACTGTAAGATGAAACATCCCAGAAGCAGAACTTGGTAGTGAGGAGTGATTTCCTTTAAAGAAAAAGCGCTCTGCCGTCTAGAATAGGCCTAAAACCGCTTGTTTCAGTCATATTTTAATACCTCTTGATTGATAGGCCTACTATGCCTACCTGTGTTTAGATAATGATATTTCCTTAGTTCTGAAATCATTGTATGACAGATTCTTCACCAGTTCGCGAGAGGTGGAACCTTACCTACTCCTTAATTTAATTTTCCATCGTCCTCAGGGGCAGTTGGCAAATAAAACCATCATTGATGAAACTGAAATCCCTTTTTTAAATAAGAAAAGTGTCCGTGGCGTCAAGTTTCTGGAAATGTCTCTTGTGGTTTCACCAATTCACTTTGCGATCGTCTTGCATGTATATAGTAGGTTCTGTATAAATACCTCAGGTGGCTGATAATGATTGCTCAATTTTAGAAACTGGTTTTAAGTTACTGATACATTATTGTCTGAATATTATTATCAGGATTTTAATGAAAAATGATAGAACAACATATTGCGCGACACCATTACCCATAATTCTAATGCTAACGTACTAAAAAATCATGGTGAATACGACAATTTTCGAAAAGCCACGCGAGAGTTAGGAGAGGCAGGTAGGCGATAGGCATCGCAAGGTGGCAACACTGAGGTAACTCTATATAACTAAGCTAGTCAGTCAGTGAGTCGTTTGGCGTTGTGACCGTTACCTTCAACAAGACAGATCCGTTCAAGGAGTTTATTTGAGTTTCATTCCTCGGTTCGTGTGTTCTGGTGGGTGCTCATTATTGAAGTGCTCATCCCACAGATATTTAGCGTCCTCCGTAGGAAGCGTTCAAATAAGAATTCATTTACGAATCAAAATTCCGGTGGCGTCAGGCAAGGGGAGACGGTATCACATAGTAAGTTCTGTCATTTCACGTTCATTTTCAAATGATGTCTCTTATTTCTGAATTTCAGTGAGACTAGGGAGTCAATAAGACAAAGTTGAAAATATAGAGGTTCGTACAGGAATGTTAAAATTAAATACAGACGCATGTTATCTTTAATCAGGTTCAGATAATAAACAGCAAATATCGTTTAATGTCTAATTTACAGTAAAAGTTTACTTTAAACTCTCATCACATCTTGGCCATTGTTGGGTTTGAATGAGACGGCATCTTGGTGACAAGTTTATTGTGAGAGACCAGAGAGCCGACTGACTCGGAAACATGTTGCCGGTCCATGCTCGGCAGTGCATTATTGGAACATATCGTACATCCCCCCCTCAAGATTATACATAAACATGGCAAAAAATTAAAGGGGCAAATGTCATTATGATTATGTTAATGAGAGATAAGAGAGAAAAAAAAAAATTTAACTTTTGAATACCAAAACACGCAGTTACATACACTGAGCACGCTGCTTGGTGGCGTACAAATACTACAAGTAATACATATACAGACAAAAGAAATAATATGGATTCTTGAGAAATATCAATTCTTGATACGATTGCATACATGTGCAAACAACAAATAATAGCAGTACTATGTGAAGTCCTTGAGCCACTTGGGTCTACCGGCGGCCCTTTTTGGCCTACTAACGATGCTGGGCTCCTGCATGGGGCGTGTTACTGGTTCTAAGGGCGTAGGGCTCGCTGAGGTGTCGTGCTGAGGAGACACGGGAGCGCTGGGGGGCGGAGCAATGACTCTCAAGTGTCGTCTGTTCCTTTTTGAGAGCCTGCCGCTCCCGTTGAGCTTGACTGTGTACTGACGATGGGGCCTAGTTTCCGATACTACGCCTGTTCTGTCCCACTGCTTAGTAGTTTGGTTTTGTATGCGTACATGGGTACCTAGTTTGATGGGCGGCAGTATCCTGGTGGTATCAAGGGCGCGCATAGCCTCCTGCGATTTTGCCACCTGTAGCTCCCTTCGACGTATCGTCCTTCTCCAATACCTGTCTACTAACAGGTGTCTTTTAGCCGTCGGTACCCCGTCACGCAGCTGGCGACCCGTTGCAAGCTGAGATGGCGACTTGTTAATCTCCCTGAGGGGTGTGTTGATATATTGGAGTATCGCCAGGGCCGTCTTGTCTGACTCAAGGGCTCCACCTTTTGATGTGTTTTCTCGGAGTAGCCTCTTTGCTGATTTGACAGCTGCTTCTGCCCTGCCGTTGGACTGGGGATACTGGGCTGACGACAGACGGACCTTGACTCCCCATCTCCTGAAGAAGGCCTCCATCTCCTCGCTGGCTAAGTTAGTACCTCCGTCAGTCGATATTTGTTCTGGGGCTCCCCAACGTGAAAAATAGGATCGAAGGTGAGTGCTTATTTTGTTGGACGTGGCGCCACTGGGGAAGTGAGCTACTTCTAACCAACCAGTTAGTCTATCTGCGTATACCATGTATACATTGCCCTCTATTTGAAACATATCTGCGACGACTTGCTGAAAGGGGTATTCTGCTGGCGGCGTGTGCATCATTTCTTCGGGAGGCAGTGAAGGGGCGTGTTCATCACATGAAGTGCATTGGGCACGGCGATGCTGAAGGTCTCCTTCTATTCCCGGCCAGTAGACTGACTGCCTGGCCCTTCTAAGCATAGAGTCTAGGCCTTGGTGCCCTGCATGTAGGTTAGCGGCTACCTGATGACGTAAATCTTCGGGGACAACCAAACGTATGCATCTTGGTCCACAGAGTATGTCACCAGATCCTGGTTGATGGCTAGCCGATCCCGAATGCTGAAGAAGGGACGAAGGCAGGAGAGTTCTTGTGACTTCTGTTGGGGCCAATCGCCCGCTGCGACCCTAGCAAGCAAGAGCTGATACACTGGGTCGTTAGACGCGGCGCTCCTAACGCAGTCTTCATCCAACACGATGATGTCCGGTTCCAAAGCGGCCACGGTTGCACATGCCACTGCCACCTGAATGTCGTCCTCCAAATCTACGTCGGGAGCTTCGTGAGGTGCTCGCATGGTCGGGTACCTTGAGAGGAAATCCGCGGCAGTGTTCCTTTTTCCGGGCAGATACTTGATGTGGAACTTGAACTGGAGTGTCTTCTCCTTCAGGTTAAACAATCTTGGGTTGATGACGTCCTTAAGAGCCCTATCACCCAGCAGTTTGACCAGTGGACGGTAGTCCGTGATGATGGTGAGATTAGGGCACCCAAGTAGGAACAACCTGGCCTTCCGCAAGCACCAGGTGACTGCAAGGGCTTCTCTTTCCACAGAGGCATACCCTGCTTCGGAGGGGGTGACGTGTCGACTGCCACATAGGGCAAGACGCCAGCCGCCTTTGCAACAAAAGGGGCTGTCAGCTGACTGACAAGCACAATACTGCTGAAGGACGACGAAACCAATGCCTTCCTTGCTCCAATCCGTCATGATTATCGTAGGGCGCGTCTTGTCGTAATATGCCAAGCCATCCTTGGCTAATTGACAGATAACCTCTTGTGCCTGCTGGAGTTTGCTATGTAGCTGGCTGTCCCAGTAGACGTTTTTCCCCGTGGGCTTTCTGAGGAGGTCCCTAAAGGGCTCCATGATGGGAGCCGTTGCAAGGAAGGGGGCTAACTGATTTACGAATCCGAACCACGACCTAATATCAGTGATGGAGGGCTTCTCTGGCATGTGAAAGTTACGAATGGCATCTAGTCGTTCGTCTGCAGGCTTGTATGACTCCTATCCCAAGTGGTACCCGATGAAGGTAACCTCTCTCTTGCAGAATTTGAACTTCTCGGGCTTGAGCGTAATACCTGCAGAGGCACACGTTAACAAGAATTCATATACGTGCCAGAATGCCTCTTCGATGCTGTGATCGTATAGCAAGGTGTCGTCGATGCATTTATGCTTTCTGGTGATGTCTTGCAGGGCGTCGTCGAACCTTTTTGTGTAGGCGTCAGAAGCCAAACAGTGACCCATGGGTGTTCTACGATAACGATACCGTCCCCATGGGGTGATGAAGGTCGTGAGTGGGCGGCTACTCTCGTCCAATTCCACTTGGTGGAAACCCCAATGGGCGTCCGCTGTAGTCTTGTACGTGTGTATGGGGATGCTGGAAATCATGTCGAAGGGTGCCGGCGTATGATGAGTCTCACGAAGACAGTGGGCGTTGAGGCGCTGGAAGTCTACTGTGCGGCGAGGTTGGCCCGTCTTCTTGGCTACCACAACCATCCTTGCGCACCACTCCGTTGCATCCCCTGCCGGAACTGGTTCTATCACTCCCCTCCGGACGTCCTCGTCAAGCTGGGCCTTTACCTCCTCCTCCCAATGTTTAGGGATTGTTGCCGGCGTGTGACAGGCATAAGGTACGGCATCAGGCAATAAGTGTATGTGGTGCTGCTTGCCCGTCATCACAGGTAAAGGTTCCCTGGTTGTGTTAAAGGTCGTGGATGAGAAGTGACGTAACAACCATTCTTCGAGTCTTGGTATGTTCTCCTCAATGGGTTGGATAGGTATGGTGGCTGGCTTCGTTGTCTGAGGGGAGTTAGGTTGCGGGACTGCCTCGCTAATAACGTCAGCTGATGCAATGAGAGGGGAAGGGTGAGGGAAACCAGGAGGTACTATTCCCAGCTCCTTACAGGCATTCAGCGATATGTAGAAGTTCTTGGCCGTCGGCACGAAGTAAACGTCCTGCTTCGTGTATCTCCCACCTATTTCAATGGTGCATGCTGTTGATCCGAGGCATCTCACTCGGAGATTAGCTACGTCCCTCAGACCTGTCCGGGGTTGCAACTCCAGGGGTTTTACGTGCAGGGTTGAAAGAATCGTGGGTCCGGCAACGCAGATCTGTGCTCCTGTATCTGCTACGACAAGTGTAGACACCGACCTCCCGTTCTCATGGGAAACACAAGCCTTGACTGTAGGGTGGGGGGAGAGGTGTGTGTCTGCAACAATCACTGAACTCGAGGTGAGCGGCGCTTTCTTCGTGCTCCTGCAACATTTCTGGAAGTGCCCTACCTTTTGGCACCCGTGGCACGTCATACCTTTTGCTGGGCACGATGCTCGACCAGGCGAATGACGTCCCCCGCAGTTCCCGCAATGCTTTGCACTCGAGTTACCGCGCAACACCGCGACGTCTGGCTCTACATCATCACTGCCTGTGACGTCATCACTCGATGCACCGGCCGACTCCCTTCAAAAGTACAACACAAAGCCTTTTTAATACAGGATCACTAAGACCTACCATAATTTTCCGTAATAGCATATATTCAGCCAAGCATTCCCCGCATTTGGGACACTGAAAATCACAGTCTGTGGCCTTTTGAGTACACCTTGAGAAATACTCACTCACTGACTCTTCGCGCCCTTGTGCGAGGGCAAAGAATTCAGACCACTGCACCGCCTGATTCGACGACCTTAACACTATATTCCCGATGGCATCCAGAGCCGTGTCTGGAGTAAGGGCATTCCATTTGGCCTCTGAGTACCGAGCGTCCAGTGCACGTTGCAGCGCCGGCACACAGTTGAGTCTAATGTGCAGGACAACATCCTGCGGCGGGAACTTGTTGAGGTGGATCCAACACGTCATCGAACGTCTCCAGGACCTGAACGCTGCTGAGGACATCACGACATCACATTTCTCAGGGGCAGCAGAAACAGGGACTTTGCCGGCACGTGGTCCAGAACCGGGAAGGGCATCCTGAAGGGAACGGATGGCGCGTTGCTGGTCTGCAATTATCATCTGTGCTTGCGTCACGGCCCGTGACAAGGCCCTTGGCATTGCAGGAGAGCCACGCCTCGGCGTGGCCTGGGGTGGTCGACGTATCAGGGGCATGACTTGGTTCTCATCCTACTCACTGCGCCATGTTGGGTTTGAATGAGACGGCATCTTGGTGACAAGTTTATTGTGAGAGACCAGAGAGCCGACTGACTCGGAAACATGTTGCCGGTCCATGCTCGGCAGTGCATTATTGGAACATATCGTACAGCCATGAAAATATTTTGCTATGTTTTATTGTGTGCTTTGAATGTTTCTGACGTTTGTTTATTTATCTGTAATGTTTTATATAATAATAATAGTACCACAGCCATAATGTCGTGTTCAGTAACGCAAACAAAAAGACGGCAAATATTTCGGGAACGGCGAATTCGCGATAGACTTGAGCGTGAGTTGCATACTGATCACATCAAGGAGACTTTCGATCACAGCATAAAAACTCCAGTATCAAATGATGGTTTATTTAAACTTAAATAATACGGAATTTGCTATACACTGTGATTAATATAAACCCAAAGGCCACTTGCTTATCCCATACGCACAAAACCACTCAAGTGTATGAGATTAACTTTCATATTTAAGTGGCTTAATTCCAAGTGTCGAATCTGAGCCTTGAAGAATTTTCTGACAGTCTGACAGCCTCAGAAGAAACTCACAGAGCTGGAATGACGACAGTAGTTGTCTGAGATGCTAAATTGGAAGTTACTGCTTCTTTGCTGAGTGCTGGCCTGGGAGTGGGAAGTACGGTACAGTACGGTACGTTGTCTCTGTTAGAGTATGGTACGAAATTTATCAGGTATGGTACGCTATTTCTGGTAGGGTACTGTACGTCATTTTTCAGGTACGGTACAGTATTTTAGTGCACGGTACGCCAGGTACGGTACGGTATTTGTTAGTGTACGGTACGAAAGTTTTTAGGTACGGTACAGTACGGTATTTCGGTCAGTGTACGGTACTACATTTTTGAGGTATTGTACGGTACGACATTTTTGAGGTATGGTACGGTACGATATTTCTGCTAATGTAAGGTACGAAATTTTTAGGTACAGGACGGCAGGACATTTCTGCTCTAGTACGGTACGACATTTTTCCGATATAGTACGGTATTTGCTAGTGTACGGTACTATATTTTTTAGGTACGGTATGATATTTTTCGGGTACGGTACTGTATTTAGGTTGCTTTACGGTATGATATTTTCAGGTACGGGAAAGAATAAGTAGACCGTACGGTACTTTTAACCATTGCTTCTATAAAAAATAGTTGCTGCTATCCGGCAATTTTTTGTTCGATGATTGTTCGTTATCCTCCCTCAAGATGATTATATATATATATATATATATATATACACACACACACACACACACACACAGACACACACGCGTGCACACACACACACACCCACACACACACACACACACATATATATATATATATATATATATATATATATATATATATATATATATATATATATATATATATATATATATATATATATAAAAGACCTGTGTGGGACAATTGGTAGCACCCTGGCCTTTCATTTGAGAGACCGGGGTTCGATCCCGAGTATGGCATATATATATGTGTATATATATATATATGTGTGTGTGTGTATATATATAGTGTATATATATATATATATATATATATATATATATATATATATATATAGAGAGAGAGAGAGAGAGAGAGAGAGAGAGAGAGAGAGAGAGAGAGAGAGAGAGAGCAAACTACAGTCTTATTTACTACATCTCGGAAATACTTGATAAGTGCTTCGTCACTAGTGGGATTCGAACCTCTGCCTGGTATAGAAACAACGATACACAGTGACTTTACCACTGGCTCAGTGATTTAAAGTCACTGTTCATCGTCGTTTCTCAACTAGGCAGTGGTTCGAACCCACTGGTGACGGTTATGTAACAAACACCATTTGTAATTTATTTGTTTTTAGATAACATGCCAGACATCAGTGTGGATTCTGGGTTGATGTTGGGACGTAAGATTGCGATGAAATGGACCATGAATTCATCCAGTTAGAATGTTTGAGTGCTTCATAAATTTCAAGTTGTATTCAGTTATTCGTGTTTGCTTTTTTTTATTAAGAAAAATCCCAGTTTTAAAAATGAAAAAACCCCATTGGTGTTATTCATATTCATTGTATATGATATAGGCTATACTGTACCTTTCCTGCAATATATATTCTGCTTTGCATAATGCCCACACTCATTAGGACTGGAGTCGTTTTTTGAGAGAGGAATTTAATGATGAAAATCTCTCTCTCTCTCTCTCTCTCTCTCTTCCTTCAGTGTATGGTGTTAATATTGTGACATACATTCATAACATTCACGTCTTGCTTTCTGTCAGAAAAATCCGGGTGCTGTTTTATCAACAACTGTCAGATTGAGGGAAAGTCCCGACCACATTTAGAAACCAGCTGCAATGACGCCATACGAGACGGTTCGTCTTTCCACTGATGACACTCAATTGGAAATGATTCATTTTGTGAACGTGGTGTTTGCTCGTTATTTGTCGTGACAATGCACAATGCGGATTTTCTTTCGTCTCGCTTATCCCCAGGGCTTCCCCTCACGTGTGCTTCTTCCATTTATTAAAACGAAAAAATATTCCCAATTGGGAAGGTAAGGTAAGGTAGCCCTTGTTAAGGAAAGGTAAATTTTGCCTCGAAGGCTTTTGGCCTGCTGCCTTTGTTTTGGGTGACTGCTTTTGGGGCAACACTCGAGGAAGCCTTCTTTCTTCTGCTGCTGCTGCCAACATTTTCTGCCACCCGAGTTCCTTACGTACATAAAACTAACTACTACTATGTAGTTGAAATTATTTTTTATATAAATAATCATGATAACAATAATAACAGTGGTAATGCTTATATGATGCTGTTTCAATTATTTCAGTGTTAAGTAGTGCAACTTGAGTGGGCATTTGGTTGAATGTCTGAAGTATTTGGCAAAAAATTTCTTTTTACCAACCCCTTAGCCTACACTGACTGGGGATAAAATGATAAATATATATATATATATATATATATATATATATATATATATATATATATATATATATATATATATATATATATATTGTAAATATACATAGCCTATATACATATTAAATATATGTTTATAATGTATACATATTTATCATTTATATACAGATATGTATGTATATCTAATCTGTTTATATGTATATATATACATATGTATGTATGTATGTATATATATATATATATATATATATATATATATATATATATATATATATATATATATATATATATATATATATTATATGTATATATATATATGTATATGTATATATATATATATATATATATATATATATATATATATATATATATATATATATATATATATATATGTGTGTGTGTAAATATACACGTAACAAAGTATACATTGTGTGTCTTTTGTTGAAAATTGTTGACACTCAATTCAGTATTGACCGATGGGTCTCTCCACGTCCCTCCCTCTCCTTGTTACCAGTTTGTTCCTCGTTCGTGACTAATGTTGAGGAAGGACCCTCTGAGGTTCCAGAGCCTCGGAACTCAAAAAGCCTTATGTGGAAGATGAAGATCAATGGATGGACACAGTCATTCCATTTCTGACATTCCAAGTGTCTGTCTTTATTAGAAAACGGAAGAGGAAATCGGTGTGAAACGGAATCCCCTCGACTGGCTTGACAAGAAATTGCCTCAACATCTGAGCAGAAGCTGCAGGTGACACTCCATTAGTTACTTCTGACAACATTCCTGACTGACTCAGTTCCCACGAGAGAGAGAGAGAGAGAGAGAGAGAGAGAATGTGCAAAGTTGAAGGCTTCAAGTTCATGAAGTTGAGTCTCACCGTGAAAGGAACCAAAGCAGTCCAGAGGAATTGTTCCAAAGAGAAGGATCTCGTATGTGAATATCATTGCGGGCCAAGGGTTCATGTTGTCAGAAAGAGAGGTGTCGTGTTGTCACGCCTAGAATTGCCACGATGTCAGGCCAAAAAGCGAGTTATGTTGTCTGGCCAAGAGATGACATGTTTGCAGAGCAAGACATGCCATGCTGTCACACCAAGAAGTGAAATGTTGTCTGGTCATGAGGAGTCACGATTTGAAGGCAAAAAGTGTCATGTTGTCTCACCAAGAAGTATCTTCTTATCACGCCAACATATGTGATGCCGTTGCAACAAGAAATGTTGTGATGTCACATCAGAGTGTCATCTTGTCAGACCATGAATGGAGCTGTTGTCACGCTGTGATGGCTCACGTTGATACACCAAGAAGTTTTCATGTTGTCAGACCATGGAGTGTCGTGTTGTCATACTATCAAGGCTGATGTTATCACACCGAGGGGTTGTATGTCAACCCATGAAGAGTCGGGTAGTCACACTAAGAATTTTCATGTTGTCAGACTATGAATTTCCTGTTGTCAGACCATGAAGTGTCATGTTGTCACACCATGAAGGCAGATGTTGCCACCAGGAAGTTTAAAATTGTTAGACCACGAAGTGTCATGTTGTCACACAATGTAGACCCATGGTGTGACAACAAGAATGTTGTCAGCTTATGAAATGTCGTCACACTAAAAATGCCCACGTTGTCACATAAAAAAGTAATGTGTTGTCAGCCAATGAAGTGCCGTGTCACACTAAAAAGGCCCATGTTGTCACATCAAAAAGTAATATGTTGTCAGCTTATGAAGTGTCATGTCACACTAAGAAGGCCCTTGTTGTCACCAGAAAGTATCACGTTGTCAGACCATGAAATGTCACGTCACAGTTTGAAAGCCCATGTTGTCACACCAGTAAGTATCATGTTGTCAGACCATGTGTCATGTTACTATGTAGGTTCATGTCACACCAGAATGAACAATGTCAGCCTATGAAATGTCATGCCACACTAAGAAGGCCCATGTTGTCACACCAAAAAGTAATATGTGGTCAGCCTTTGAAGTAATGGTGTTGTCACACCAAAAGGTAATATGCGGTCAGCCTATGAAAGGTCATGTTACACCAAAAAGTAATATGTGCTCAGCCTATGAAAGGTCATGTTGTCACACTAAGAGGGCCCATGTTGTCACACCAAAAAGTACTATGGTGTCAGCCTATGAATGGTTATGTTGTCATACCAAGAAGCCTCATGTTGTAGCACAAAATAATATGTTGTCAGACTATGAAATGTGATGTTACACTAAGAAGACCATGTTGTCACACCAAAAAGTAATATGTTGTCAGGCCCATGTCATCACACCAAAAAGTAATATGTTGTCAACCTATAAAGTGTTATGTTACTAAGAAGGCCCATGTTGTCACACCAAAAAGTAATATGTTGTCAGTCTATCAAGTGTCGTGTTGTCACGCCAAACAGTAATATGTTGTCGGCATATGAAGTGTCATGTTTTCACACTAAGAAGGCCCATGTTGTCGCACAAGAATGTAATATGATGTCAGCCTATGAAATGTTATGTTGTCACTATAAAGGCCCATGGTGTCACACCAGGAAGTATCATATTGTCAGCCGATGAAATGTCACGTCACACTAAGAAGGCCTATATTTTCACACTAAAAAGTAATATGCTGTCTGCCTAAAAAGTGTAATGATGTCACACTAAGGCCTGTGTTGTCACACCAAGAAGTATCATGTTGTCAGACCAAGAAGTTCTGTGCATAGATATTTCCTTGCAATTGCAAGGAAGGTGTTGTCAGGGAATACCGTTTACCCTGATGCTTATACAGACATTTGTGGGAGGATCTGATTCAGCACAATACCACAGTCTTCTGGGAGTCGTTGTGTTTCAAAACTCCTTTGATGTTGCAATTGCTGAGGTACTCATTATTCTTGGTGCATGAATAAACGATATAAAAATATGGCAAAATTTTATCGTATGCCTTTTTGTCATTTTCAACTTCAAAATTTCATTATCATCCCGTGTTTTAATGCGTGCTTGCAACGTTTATGGTGACGTTCCTTTAGTTTGTAAATGACATACCTAACCTCACCTCACCTAACGTAGGGTACCCCGTCCTTACCCTAGTCAATATTAGTCTGAAAACATTCTACAAATTTCCCTTAATCTGAATGAGAACTGCCAGTGGGAATGAGGTCCTTTTATTAGTCTTTTTGCATTTCTTTTTTCCCCATACAAAAACCCCCACTTTCCCACTGTGGTCCCAGGCATTGTGGGATATGATGGTGGGTCTGCTGCTATCTCTTTAAAAGGACTCATTTGCGAACGAATATAATTTTAAAAACGTTCAAAATAAAACTCAAAACACGGGAAAATATATTTTCAATCCAAAATGCAGTAATGGATTAAAGTGAAATATTACCGAAAAATAATTTATACGATGCAATGCGTCCATATTGTTTTATTGGGAGTAATCTCTCTCTCTCTCTCTCTCTCTCTCTCTCTCTCTCTCTCTCTCTCTAATTACAACTGGCATGTGGGAAGAACTGCACTTCGAAAATGACATCCCTAAAACAGAAAAATTACATAATATCAACTTTTCTGTATTTCGTAGACATTGAGAGAGAGAGAGAGAGTGAGTCTAGTTTACGTTTGGTGGTATTCAGTTAACCTGATGGAGATATAAACGTGTATATGTATATATATATATATATATATATATATATATATATATATATATATATATATATATATATATATATATATATATATATATATATATATATATATATATATATATATATATATATATATATATATATATATATATATATTATTAACTGGAAAAGAAGCCATTTCTAATGATTGACATGGATAAATAACATGAGTAAAAGATTTTTATCACATTCACCTCACCTTCTGATACTGCAGACTTCGCCATTCCCTTCTTCACGTCTCCATTGCCCTTGGGAACGCCACCATCCGAGTACCTGAGATGCCCCTTGGGCGACAGACAGCCTGCCCCTCAGCTGCTTAATCGCTGCTGTAAACTCAGGTACGGTTGTGGCATCCAGAATTGGCGAAGTCCCAATGAATTTTGATGGTTAATACCCAAAAGGTGTATTAAATGAATGAGTTGGTTTATCTCGTCTCCCTAAAGGACTCTCCTTCAGTCCTACGCTTCCTTCTTTGATCATAGGACATTGAAGGCTTTCTCCTAAGGATTCTATTTCAGTCCTGTGCTCCCTTCCTTGATCGTAGGACATTAGAGGCTTTCGACAGGCACGAAAACTCTTGAAACCCAAACAATCAAACCCATTCCCTCAGAGACTGGGTTGTGTCTCTTCAATTCTGGTTCTGAAGGCCTTCAAGGGGTTTGCATATTTGCAGTCACTTGTCTTGCAGTAAGCTTTCAGGTTTTAGATGTTGTCAATATGTCTTTTTGGGCCCTGGTACAAGGGATAAGTAAAGCGTGGCCCTTTCCTTACCTGGGCAATGAAGCAGTGGTCGCCCATAAGCACAGATGATTTTCCCAATTTCTCGAACTTTCTGCTCAGTCTTGGCAAGATTGATGACTGAGGCAACATCAGCACAGCTTGGACTACTGTACTTCTTCTTCTGGTAAGGGCTCATCGAGACAGACAGAGAGAGAGAGAGAGAGAGAGAGAGAGAGAGAGAGAGAGAGAGAGAGACTCCCGAAATGTGTGCAACTGGAGGGTACAACACAAAAGGTGATTCGTTTAGGACACGAGCTCAGGACTGAGGTACGTACGTATTATGGGTATTCAGTGGTATTCTGTGGCATTCTGGGTATCCAGTGGTATTCTGTGGCATTCTAAATATTCAGTAGCATTCTGGGTATTCTGTGGTACTATGGGTATTCATTGGTATTCTGGGGCATTCGGGGTATTCAGTGATTTTCTGGGGTATTCCGGTATTCAGAAGTATTCTGGGGCATTATGGGTATTCTGGGTATTTAGTGGTATTCTGGGTATTCTTGGACATTATGGGTATTCTGGGTATTCTGGGACACTATGGGTATTCAGTGGTGTTCTGGGGCATTCTGGGTATTCTGGGACATTCTGGGTATTCAGTGGTATTCTGGGACATTCTGGGTATTCTGGGACACTATGGGTATTCAGTGGTATTCTGGGGCATTCTGGGTATTCTGGGACATTCTGGGTATTCAGTGGTATTCTGGAGCATTCTGGGAATTAAGAGACATTTTGCATATTCAGTGGTATTCTGGGTATTTAGCTGTATTCTGGGACATTCTGGGTGTTCAGTGGTATTCTGGATATTCAAGGGAATTCAGGGACATTCTGGGTATTCTTTGGTATTCTGGGGATATTCTGTATATACAGTAGTGGTATTCTGGGTATCCAGTATTGTATTCTCGGGTATTTTGGGTATTCTGAGTATTCAGTGGCATTCTGGGTATTCAGTGGCATTCTGGGTATTCAGTGGTATTCTAGGTATTCAGTAGTGGTATTCTAGGTATTTAGTAATGTATTCTGGGGTATTCTGGGTATTCAGGGGCATTCTGGGTATTCAGTAATGTATTTTGAGGTATTCAGTGGTATTCTGAGTATTCGATGTATTCTGAAGCATTCTGGGTATTCAGTGGTATTCTGGGGCATTCTGAGTATTTTGGGTATTAAGTGGTATTCAGGGGTATCCTGAGTATTCAGTTGTGTTCAGGAGCATTCTGGGTATTCAGTGGTGTTCTGTGGTATTCTGGGTATTCAATGGTATTCTGGAACATTCTAGGTATTCAGTAATGTGTTCTAGGGTACTGTGAGTATTCAGTGATATTCTAAGGCATTCAGGGTATTCAGTGGTATTCTGGGTATTCAGTGGTATTTTGGGTATTCAGAGGGATTCTGGAGTATTCTAGGTATTTTGGCATTCTGGGTATTCAGTAATGCATTCTGTGGTATTGTGGGTATTTAGTGGTACTCTGGGTATTCAGTAGTGTATTTTGGAGCATTCTGGGTATCCAGTGGTATTCGGGGCATTCTGGGTATTCTGCAATATATTCTGAATTCAGTGGTATTCTAGGTATTCAGTGGTATTCTGGGCAATCTGGGTATTCAGTAATGTATTCTGGGTATTCTCGGTATTCTGGGTATTCAGTAATGTATTTTGGAGCATTCTGGGTATTCAGTGGCATTCTGGGTATTCATTGGTATTCTGGGGCATTCTGTGTATTCTATAGTGTATTCTGGATTATTTAATGGTATTCTAGGTATTCAGTGTTATTCTTGGTATTCAGTATTGGTATTTTATGTTGTTTTGGGTATTCAGTAGTGGTATTCTTGGGTATTCTGGGTAGTTAGTGGTATTCCGGGGTATTTAGTGTTACAGTGAGATATCTGGAGGTATTCAGTCGTGGCATTCAGGGGCATGCAGGTGGGAGAGGAGGGAAGGAAGTGGGTAGAGAGAGAGAGAGAGAGAGAGAGAGAGAGAGAGAGAGAGAGAGAGAGAGAGAGAGAGTCCTCTGCGGGGTCTTCCCTCCCTCTGCCTCCTCTGGGGTCGTCATCCTCTTATATTGTCTCTTTCTCTCTTTAATAATCACTCTCTTTTGATGACGTCATCACCACCAAAACCCGCCCTATCAATCATTTCCTCTTGATGACTGAGAACGAGTTTTAACTTTGCACTGTTCCAGCCGAGGAGGACCTGCATGGGGCCTTCGAGGGAGAGACGCCTAGACCTATTCCAGAAAGCTCCTCCTCCTCATAGTTGGTGATAGTGGCGACGGCTCTTTTATACTAAATCCCCTTCAAATCTGAGGCAAATATTATACACCCTGGTCCGTCCCGCATGAAAAAAAAGAAATATATTAAATAAGAGAGAAGAAAAACGTATATCATAATCCACTGTGAATCCCAGATGATGGAGGCTCCTTCGTGAATCCCCAAAACTTGCGCAGTCATGAACCTCAGATAGACGAGAGTGATTGCAAAGAATGTAGTCTCGTCTATAACTTGGTTTTAGTATCATTCAGTTCCTTATGAAAATAATCCTGGGGTTAGATCCCCCAAATATCTGTAGGATTTCCAGCTCAGGTGACGGATTTAGGAATAGACCTAGACTGAATTTCGTTTCTCTCGGCCTGACTTTTAATTCTGAAAGCGAGTAGCCCCTTGGGCGAGTCGGTAGAGCTGTGGACTAGCACTCATTAGGCCCGAGTTCGAATCTCCGGCCGGCTGATGAAGTGTTAGAGAACTTTATTTCGGGTGATAGAAATTCATTTATCGCTATAATGCGGTTTGGATTCCACAATAAGCTGTAGATCCCGTTGCTAAGTAACCAATTGGTTCTTAGCCACGTAAAATAAGTCTAATCCTTGGGGCCAGCCCTCCCTCTCTAGGAGAGCTGTTAATCAGCTCCTCAGTGGTCTGGTAAAACTAAGGTAAACTTAACTTGACTTCTGAAAGTGAGTTCATCAGTCTTCAGCAAAGTCAACTGCGACTATTCCTCAACACTTCATGTGTAACTGAAGGTATTATTACCTCTGCCTATACCGTCTGTAGTATGTGTCTCGCGAGAGAGAGAGAGAGAGAGAGAGAGAGAGAGAGATAGAGAGAGAGAGAGAAAGAAATATTGTACAAAATTATTCGTTAGAGTGAACAGATCACGAGAGTCACCTCGTGGAAAAAGACCAAATCGTCGCTGTAAATGACGCAAAAAGTAGCCCTTTTGATACAAGGAATAGGGTTGGAAATACCTTGGCGATTGGTGCACATACATCCTTCTTGCCCTTTCAGACTTTTACTGGACGATTGAGTGTCCAAACTCGAAGTTGTCGATTTCTCTCTCTCTCTCTCTCTCTCTCTCTCTCTCTCTCTCTCTCTCTCTCTCAGTTTTATAGTAACATGGAATTTTTCAGACTCCAGTAACCGACTGTTGCAGATTTGCTCTTTCTGAAACACCGGCTGCAAATGTCGTTATTCATGGTTAATGGTCACTAGACCTATGTCAGTAATGAATTAGTTTTAACTTTCAATTTGAACGAAAGCTTCGATGGACTTACTGTACATGAAGAACGGAAATAAAAGAAAATTAAATAATTCGTCTGAATTCATTGCATATTTTAGAGTAATTACAGCTGTAAACAGATACAGTAGGTTTTGTAGCCAAAAGCTGAAGACATTAGGCCTATAACATGACAGGTAGAACATTTAAGTTTGTCGTGGAGTTAGATGCTCTCTCTCTCTCTCTCTCTCTCTCTCTCTCTCTCTCTCTCTCTCTCTCTCTCTCTCTCCCCTCTCTCTCTCTCTCTCTCTCTCTCTCTCTCTCTCTCTCTCTCTCTCTCTCTCTCTAAAGCATTCACGTTCGGCTTGTTGTTGTCACTAAAGTAAAAACAGAAACTCGAAGCGATTTTTAAGAGAGAGGGAGAGAGCACATTCAGTGATGGGAGGAAAGAGGAAAGATTGGAAGCTTATGTATGTTTATTTCCTTCATCTCTCCAAGTGTGCCTCAACTGCGCCTGTTGGCAGCACCATCCAGAGGCCACCATGAGAATCAGTCTCAGAGCCATAGGGGAATTCCCGTTGCCTGCCCTCGAGGAATTGGAACTGAAAGAGACACAACAGAAAATGGAAGCTTCTCAGGCGCACTGAGTCTAGTGGGCAACTCGTCTCCTGGCTCACTAAGGTCTGTCCGAGGCTAGACGTCCTCCATCACAGGGTGACTGGGTGCCTGGGCGAGGCTAGAATGACAGGGTGGCTCAGAAAAAGAACGGACGAACACTGGGTTCGTATGTAGTACATCGACCCCGACTTCAACTTGAATTAAGCACTTATCAAGGCATAGTCTTAAGTACTAAGGTGTTTATAGGAACAACTTCATTAAAGTATAGAAGTAAGGACCACCTATATAATTATAGTCTGTTGACTGTATCAGAAGACCTATGAGGCCAAAGCCTTTAGTCAGTCGAGCACCAGGAACCGGAAGAGGAGGCCATAGAACGAAGGCAGGAACTAATGACGTAAGGCATTCGACCGATGCCTTAGTATATAAAAAGATATATTTCTTTTTACCTTCCAAACCAAACTTTGTCAGGCGTGAGGTTTGACGAATCGGGTTTGACCAGGCGTGAGGTTTGACGAATCGGGTTTGACCAGGCGTGAGGTTTGACGAATCGGGTTGACTTAAACCACTGAGTTTAAAGATTGGTTTTTATCTTGTTAAGATGCAGCTTTATATTTAAATAAGTAAGGACAGCAGGTGACTCAGGTCTGTGTCAGAGAGACGAAGATGATGACCTAGACTTATAATATATTATGTCGGGTCGAACAGACCATTGAACAAGAATGGAGTCTTATGTATAACTTGCTCTTATCATCCTTGGGTTATATCCTTTTCAAATCCTCTAAATATCTATAGAATTTCCACCTCAAGTAACGGATGTAGGAGTAGGCCTAGACTGGAATTCGTATCGGTCGGTATTATAGCTACGGAGATGAAGACTAAAATGCTCTTGATACGGACACCTGTGTATGTGTGTGTGTGTGTGCGCGCGTATGTGTGTGTGTATTTGTTAGCGGATGTATATACCGGATTACATATTTGAATATTTCTATGTACAAAGAACCCTCATAACTTCTGATACAAATCATAAAAATGCCGATTTGTATCGGTAATATGAGAGTAGAGTCAAACGAAAGACGAGTTTGTGTAAAACAGTCTACTCAGACCAAACACAGACGAACAAACGACCTATGCCCACAACTGTACAGATTACAAGATTTCCTTATCACTTAAAATTTGTTCTATGTACGATTTCATTGAATGAATATGAAAATAGCTTTACTATGATACCAAAGTTATATAATCCACATCGGAAACTGGAAAAGTAACACGAAGCATTGGCAAGCGAACGATAGGCCTAGTCATCAGATATCAATTTGACTGGCTTACTTGTAAGCACTCTTTTGTTTCATATCAGTCAAAACTACTTTCATGCTGTAACCTTTATTTATTCATTCTGTCTAAGTATCACTGCAATGCCTCCGTTGAAAAAGGAAGTGTAGGCCAGCCTCTCATGCTGGACATAATATTATGTTATCAACCCAATGGATGATATGACGGGAACTCAGTGAGATTTCAAACTTTTCTCGATATGTTACTTGTTACAGTACTCCTGAAATTGCCCAGTCACTGAGTAGTTATAGATATGAATGCTCAAGGAAAAATCATCAAAATAAGCAAAGTATTCTGAAAAAAAAAAACGGCCGTATCACTGTCAAAAAAAAAGGGGGAAATTTCCCGCCCTCCACCCAATGTTGAGTTGAGGTGGTTGCTCCTTCCTTTCACCTTCGCCAGACAGTTGCTTCGTAGATAACAATATTTCACGCTATTTCGAATATTTCTTATTCAGGAAATTTACACGCAAGAAATTATTAAAACTCCTTTTATTAGCACTCGTATAGCCAGATGTCTTTTTATTTACAGTGAGAAAAAGCACAATATCGAAACCTCATCGTTCGTTTGTGCTTGATTGGTGTAGACTATATGATACGAGTTCATCTTTCGTATGCTTCTAATGTGATGATATTATTATCGAAATAATTGGCTTGCTTATGATCTATATCAGCTTGTGTGAGGCTTGTTTGTATATCTAAGCATTCGGATGATTACTGAAGATGAAGTTTGCCTTTTTTTTATCAGAGTAAGCAAGCGATATCGGAAACATTGATTTCAACCAAGCACCAGCTATAAATAGCTAAGGTACGGGGCGGATGTCATGTCACGTCCACCAAATGCCTTCGTTGGTCAGTGGACAGATGGAATGAGACTGTCTGTAATTATTTTCTTTATTCTATAATCTACATACAATATTCACAACAGTTCTCTACAATGAAATTAGCATGACTTGGTTCTACTAAATGTGAAATAGCCTGCAGTACTATAGTGAATTAAATTCTTCCAAAAAATTCCCAAAGGTTTTCGTAATCTTATTAGCATTATCAGAAATTAATTTTATATCACTTTTGTATTGCGTGGACCTCGTTCTTACACGGTGGGGACCAAGATTAACTATCACTTCATTGACCTTGAAAGCATCTCTCTCTCTCTCTCTCTCTCTCTCTCTCTCTCTCTCTCTCTCTCATATTATTACGACAGGAAGAAAGCAATGTCACCACTAATGAAAGGGGAATTTATGAAAGGGCCTAGGCTATAATTATTTTCTTCATGGCTACCTACTGTAGGCCTATGTCGGTCGACTCCAGACGAATGTACAGTAAAGTTTGCCAACACTTTCATCTTCTTCTGACATTTGGGACTCTTCAAAGAAAGCTTCTTATGAATGAACTCTGTCTAAATCATGTTGTCATACTGACACAGAGAGAGAGAGAGAGAGAGAGAGAGAGAGAGAGAGAGAGAGAGAGAGAGAGCGGGGGGATTGAGAGCGATTCTCTCCTCTCTCTTTTCGCTCTCTCTCTCTCTCTCTCTCTCTCTCTCTCTCTCTCTCTCTCTCTCCTGTCACGAGCAGTCCTGTCCGTCTGTATGTCTGTTATAGCCAGTCCTGTCTGTCTGCCTGTGTCTTAAGCTATCTTGACTCTGTCTGTCTCTGTCACAAGCACTCTTGCCCTGCCTGTCTGTCACCATCAGTCTTGTCTGTCAGTCTGTCACTGTCCACAAGCAACTTGTCTGACGGTGTGTGTCTGTCACAATCAGTATTGTCTGTCTGTCACTGTCACAAGCATTCGTGTTTGTCAGTCTGTGTCTGTCACAATCAGTATTGACTGTGTCTGTCTGTCACTGTCACAAGCAATTTTGTCTGTCAGTCTGTTTCTGGTCACATTCGTCTGTCTGTCTGGTCACTGTCACGAGCAATCTTGCCTATCGGCCTGTCTGTCATAGGCAATCTAGTCTATCTATCTGTGTTTGTCTCAAGCAATATTGTCTGTCTGCCTGTCTGTCACTTTCACTAGTAATCTTGTCCGTCTGTCTTTGTGTCACTGTCACAAGCAATTTTTGTCTGTGTCACAGGCAATCGTGGCTGTCTGTCTGTCTGTTACTCTCACAAGCAATGTTGTCTGTCTGTCACTGTTGCATGCAGTCTTGTCTATATGTCTGTCTGTCACTCACAAAACAATTTTGTCTGTCTGTCGGTCTGTGTGTGAGTGCCATAAGCAATCTTGGCTGTCTGTGTCTGCCACTGTCATAAGCAATCTTGTCTGTCTGCCTGTATGTCACTGTCCTAAGTAATTTTGTCTGTCTGTGTCTGTCAAGAATATTGCCTGTCTGTCTGTACAAGCAATCTTGTATATCTGTCTGCATCTGTATCAAGCAGTCTTGTCTGTCTGTCTGTGGCTGTCACAAGCAATCTTGTCTGGCTGCCTGTCTGTCACAGGGAATCGTTGTCTGTCTGTGTATGCCAAAGCAATATTGACTGTCTGTGTCTCTGTCTGTCTGTCTGTCACAAGCAGTCTTGTTTGTCTGTCTACCTGTCACTGTCACAAAACAATCTTGTCTGTCAGTTACTGTCACAAGCAATGTTGTCTGTCTGTGTCTGTCATAAGCAATCTTGTCTGTCTGTCTGTCACTGTCACAAGGAATGTTGTCTGTCTGTGTCTGTCACAAACAGACTTGTGTGTCTGTCTGCCACTGTCATAAGCAATCTTGTCTGTCTGTCTGCTTGTCACTGTCTCAAGCAATGTTGTCGTCTGCCTGCTTGTCACTAGCACAGGCAATGTTGCCTGTGTGTGTCACAAGCAATCTTGTCTGTCAGTCTGTCTGTCACTGTCACAAGCAGTGTCATCTGTCTGTGTCTGTCAAAACACGGCATTCTCTCTCTCTCTCTCTCCTCTCTCCTCTCTCTCTCTCTCTCTCTCTCTCTCTCTCTCTCTCTCACTAATTCACCTTACTGTTTTGTCTATTCTCAAAGAATATTAAATTACACACCTTCTTTGAAGGAAACGCTTGAGACTATTATAGGGCCCAGCAAGGCGGTTTCATTATCCAGTTGTTGTAGATTTGTTCTTCCTGGTGAAAAGTCCACAAGGAACGATATACCATTACACACACAGTCAGGGGTATTCTGGGACATTCTGGGTATACAATAGTGGTATTCTGGGCATTCAATAATGCATTCTAGGGTATTCTGGGGATTCAGAGGCATCCTGGGCATTCAGGGGCATTCTGGGTATTCAATGGTATTCTGGGTATTCAGTGGTCCTTCTGAGGCATTCTGGGTATTCAGGGCATTCTTGGGTATTCAGTGGTATTCAGGGGCTTTCTGGGTATTCAGGGGCATTCTGGGCATTCAGTGGTATTCTGTGTTATTCTGGGTATTCAGTGGTATTCTGGGGGTATTCTGGGTATTCAGGGGCATTCAGTGGTATTCAGGGGCTTTCTGGGGTATTCATGGGCATTCTGGGCATTCAGTGGTAGTCTGTGGCATTCTGGATATTCAGTGGTTTTTCTGGCGCATTCTGGGTATACAGTGGTACTATGGGTATTCAGTGGTATTCTGGATATTCAGTTGGTATTCTAGGGCATTCTGGGTATTCAGTGGTATTCTGGGTATTCAGTGATATTCTGGTGGTATTCAGGGGCATTCTGGGTATTCAATGGTTTTCAGGGGCATTCTGGTATTCAATATTCAATGGTATTCTGGGCATTCTAGGTGTTCAGTCGTATTCCAGGGTATTCTGGGTATTTCAGTGGTATTCTGGGGGATTTTGGATATTCAGTGGTATTCTGGGTATTCAGAGGGATTCTGTGGCATTCTGGGTATTGTGGTATTCTAGGTCATTCTGGGTATTCAGTGATATTCTGGGGTTTGTGGGTTTGAGGGGTATTCTGGTATTCAATGGAATTCCAGGGCATTCTGGGTATTCAGTGGTATTCTGGGGCATTCCAGGTATTCAGTGTAGGTGTGCTTGTGTGGGTGGGGTGGGAGGAGGCCCCCACCCCAACAGCACTTTATTCCCCACAACAACCTATATCGGTTCATTGAAGCATACGAGAGAGAGAGAGAGAGAGAGAGAGAGAGAGAGAGAGAGAGCACTTGAAGAGTCCACCTCTAGTCTAGATATAAAAAAAAGAAGGAAGGAAGGAATTTCAACACCGACTGAAGAAGAAGAAGAAGAAGAATCTCTCTCTTTCTTCTGTTGAAGCTAATGTCTATAAGAATACTAAAACGATTAAGGTGCATCGAATAAACGTAAGGAAGCGCAATAATAATAATAATAATAATAATAATAATAATAATAATAATAATATAATAGCGATTGAAATCGACAACATAATATAAGCACGGCTGGACTTGCATTCGTATCCTTGCAAAAAAAAAAAAAAAAAAAAAATTGAAAAAAACGTTATTCATTTCACGTATCTTTTGAAGAATTTGAAATCCAAAAGAAACTTTGTAATATATGATGGAAATTCATATTTTTATTTCACTTCAAACAAATTGGGATATTATATAACCTCGTTAAATAGACACATGACATAATTTTATCTCGTTTGTCAAAGGTTTCGGAGGCGCTGTGTCTCGCTCAACGAAAGCGGCGTCTTCTTCTCAATGACAGTGAGGGAATCTACGAGAGAGAGAGAGAGAGAGAGAGAGAGAGAGAGAGAGAGAGAGAGAGAGAGAGAGAGAGCGGTATGGATGGTAAACAAAGAGAGAGGGAAAGGAAGATATTGATGATGAAGTCGGATGTAGAAGAAAAGAGAAGTGAAACCCTCCCGCCTGACTATACAAACATAGGCTTCTCTTTCTCATTATTCCCTCTTTCTCTCCCCCCTCCCGTACTCTTTCTTTCTTCCTATCTCTCTCTCTCTGTTTTGTCTTTTTCGTTTTTCAATATGTTTTTTCAGGAAGGCCAGCGTCATGATTTCAGAGAGAGAGAGGGAGAGAGAGAGAGAGAGAGAGAAGAGAGAGAGAGAGAGAGAGAGAGACAGAGAGAGAAAGAGAGAGAAGAGGCAAGTGACACCAGAACGAGACCTGACGCATTGGTTCAAGGCTCTCCCGCTTCCGGACCCCATCTCTCTCTCTCTCTCTCCATGGACAAGGCTTTCGCATAAGCGAATCCTTCGTGCTTTCATTCGTCGCTTTGGAGAGAGAGAGAGTAACCGAGGAAACGATGGCCTTCCGTTGTGTCACATTTCATAAAAATGATGCCTGTGACAGTTTATGGAAGTATTCCTGAGCTTTATATACTAAACAATCAGGAACACTGGTATTCTCTCTCTCTCTCTCCTTCTCTCTCTCTCTCTCTCTCTCTGTCTCTCTCTCATAGCAGCAGATTCACCATAAGAGAAACCGTAGTACTACAATAGGCCTATGTCCGTCTCGTCTCTTTCGTTTCCCAACATGTGACTCAGAAAGGCCAAAATTGTGATTTCAGAAAGTCTATAGTACGAGAGAGAGAGAGAGAGAGATTAAAGAAATTCTCTCTCTCTCTGAAATCATGACGCTGGCCTCCCTGAAAAAAAAGGGTTAGAAAACGGAAAAGACAAAAGAGAAAAAAAGCTTTTATGACGTATATTACAATCCTTTAATACGCCACAAACATTGTATCTTTATTGTAACTGAGCACTTACAAAAATGTCATCGGTTACAATTATTCAGAGTTCATTTCCATAACTGGATTTCAAAAGCCATCTGCTGTAAGGACTATTGTTCAACTTTGATGGACCCAAATTTCACCCATTGCTCAAATATGAAGGCAACAAGAAAGCAGTGATGACAATAATATTTAGCAGTAATCAACTCTCTCTCTCTCTCTCTCTCTCTCTCTCTCTCTCTCTCTCTCTCTCTCGTCTCTCTCTCTCTCTCTCTCTCTCTCTCTCAGAAAGTTCTTTCACTTTTTTTATTTTTCTCTTTAATACTAAGCCGAAACTTTCCCCTTGAAAGGAGTTGGCTGCAGAGGTTAAATGAAAAACTGAGATCAATCACTTTTACATGAAGACTATTTCAATCTGTCGGCCTTTATTTTATATCACCTCTGTTTTTTAGATTGTTCAGAGTTGTCTCTTAGTATTACAAGCACGTGTATTGTCATGTGCGTCCTCCCACACTATTCTTGTTGCGACGACATGGAATGCACAATATTTTATTCACAACCGTTAATTCCTTAAATCGTGTTTGCAGAGCCTTACGGAGTTCTCGTGACAGTTGTTACGGTTATCTGAGTGTTGATATTAGACTGTTCTCCATCGTCAGTAGTGAATAAATACTCAGGAAAAATAAAATATAGGTCTAGGTTTTCGTCTGAAGATTCAGGTCTTCCCAAATCTGAATGAACTTTTTTTTATGCTCTCTGTTTCCATTCCCTCAACAGGGATACAAATAGATCATTTGTTATAGACTAAGGAGGCCTTATGCCAGCATGGGCTCTTGCTCTGCCGGCAACAACACGTGGATGAAACAGACACTGGTTTCGTGCGCTAGAGAAACTGCCCTTTGTCTTATAATCACAAATTATGTGTGTCGTGTGTGTGTGAGAGAGAGAGAGAGAGACAAAGGCACGATTACAGCCATTTAAACATTTTTTAGACAATCGGTTTACTCAGAGTTTTCTTTTTATTTTCTATAGTCTTGATATAAGGGCTTTTCAGTGCTGTCAACCTCTCACCTCTCTCTCTCTTCTCTCTCTCTCTCTCTCTCTCCACGGGCAGGTTTCGCGCTAGTATGATGCTATTTCAATCCCTGCTTTTTGTCCTGCTAGATCCTTCGTTATTTTATTTAATAATTACTTTCGTTGCTTTAAAGTTAACGAAGGAGAGGGAGACAGAGAGTCTCGTATACAGTCCTGACTTCAACTTAACTGAAGTAGTGATCCTGGCACCCGTTGTAAGTGCAAGTGATGGGGAATAAAGTTACTTGAATAAATCTAAGTACCAATGACTATAAACAATTAAGGATTGCCTTGTGCTACGGTTTTGTAGACTACATCTGAAGACGAAGTCAAAGCTAACCAAGCAATCTGAACGAGATAACCGGTTGCGTCAAGACGGTCTGCAGTCGATTTGAATTTTGAATCATTCTTGAACCTTCCCGCACCCCCCCCCCTCCAACCCACACCCCAAAGACCCCCACCCACACCTTCCCACACCCATACACACCCGCACTCTCCAAAAAGAGGGCCTCGTTGTTTCCCTCTTGAGAAAATCAATCGACAGATGAAGAAGCTTGAAGCGCATAGGCCTAAACCTTACACACCTCGCCTTCCTTCCCTGGTCGCTCTTCCTGAGCGACACATTTCCCTTATCTATTGTTCTCTTTGTTAAGACTTTTACAAGACTTTTACGATATTTCTTACATTTATATTTCTTAGTACAGAGCGTAATCTCAAATATTTTTCTCGTTGTTCATCTTTACGCCATTATTATTATTATTCTATATTTTATTATTTCTATTCTCTCTTGGCGTTGCATCGAATATTCACTCGACAGGTTTTCTTCGACGTGCAGAAGGAAGTGCATTAAGCCTAGACTCCTTTTTTCTTTCATTTGTTTTGATTTTCTTGCCCCGAATCGATTTCGGAATGCTGGTTTTCTTAGACGAATCCAGGGTAAAAAAGTCACAGGAAAAAAGTCACAGGGAAAACAGTCACAATAATCTTTCCCAGATAGTGACCCCCAAAGGGTTTTATTACCGGCCACCATAAATTGATGGGACTTTTTTCCCGTAACTTTTTTCCCCTAGCCAAAATTGTGACTTTTTCCCTATGACTTTTTGTCTAAACAAAATTGTGACTTTTTGCCTAACCAAAATTGTGACTTTTTCCTATGACTTTTTGTCTAAACAAAATTGTGACTTTTTGCCTAACCAAAATTGTGACTTTTTCCCTATGACTTTTTGTCTAAACAAAATTGTGACTTTTTGCTAACCAAAATTGTGACTTTTTCCCTATGACTTTTTGTCTAAACAAAATTGTGACTTTTTGCCTAACCAAAATTGTGACTTTTTCCCTATGACTTTTAGCCTGTTTTATCATTGATATTTTTTAATATTTTTTCCGTAGATATTAAACATGTCATCACCGGAAGTTCTGAGTCTAGAACAGGCCTATATTTCAAGTTAGGGGTCTCTCTCTCTGTCTGTCTGTCTGGTCTCCCCTTGTTGTTTGAGCGGAGCTGTTTACTGTCAATTCACAAAGACCACAATTGAAGTCCCTCTTTTAGTTCCTAGATTATTTTGCGTATCTGTCTCTGCGTCTTTCTTAATAGGTTCGTCATGTATTTGTTACATTTCCCAGTGAATATTTTGAAGCCGTCCGGTCCCGTGAGTCTGCCGGGGTGAGGAATTCATATTCACTTCATTTCCGTAAATGAAGAGGCCATCTTTCTTTTCTTACTCTGTCACCCCTTTTCACTTCCTTTTGAAACGACCTCTCTGATTCTATGTCTGTTCATATGTGTTGTCTGGTCTGTCACTCTGCTAGGGAATGGGAGGGGGGGGGGGCAGGTGTTCGTAGGCTACGTGTGCTTATGTGTTGGCTTCTTCCCTTATCAAGTCCTCTTGAGTTTTAGTTGTTTATTTTTGACTGAAAGATGTCGTAAGACATATTACTCAAGTTATTTACTCCATAAATAAGAATTTGATCGAGTGAAGATTTTTGTAGAGGGCAGTTTCAGCGAGGGATTAAATAATAAACCGGCATAGGTCTATGAGGAGCTTGCCACGATTTGGCGACCACGGAATCTCTTTTTCTCTCTCTCTCTCTTTTCCTTCGTCTGTCCCATCCTTATCAGACGTTATAAACGGGTATAGTCTTGGACGTGACCTCAATTTTGTGTCGATGTATAACTGAGATGTCTTTGCATACTTTAGGCCTATCTTTCAAATTTGCTTCTCTGGGGGTGCGTATCGGTTGTCTGCATGGACACTTTCCTTCACCTTCCCCACACATACACACACACACACACACACCACACACACACACACACACACACACACACACACACACACGCCCCTACCCCTGCCTCATCGGTTCCACAGAGAGAGAGAGAGAGAGAGAGAGAAGGGGGCGGGGGAAGGGAAGTTACAAGTCGTTCATTCGTCCGATGAGGCAGGGCCTACATATGCCTGAATTTACTTTATCTTCCAGAATTATCCCTTTTCCTTCCTTTATCAGAATTCCTTCCGTCCATTTATCCATTTCCGATGCTTCATCTTTCTCCTTCTCCTCCTCTCGTTGCTGTTTTGAAACAAGGAAACTGAGAAAGATAAAAAAGAAAAAAAAAAAGATTCTCTAACACTCGGTGTCACCGCCACGGGCTGCCCGATAGGGCGGGAAACGGTTAACACGTCTATCACAAATTTTAAAAACGTTCGACTTTTAAATGTTTTTCAGTCCAAAAACGTTAGTCTGCCTGAACGTTCTTACGTTCACCTGAATGCTATTTTTATATTAGAAGGTTCCATCAATCCATTGACTGTATGGTTTTTAAACGGCTTACTCAATATATATGAAAAACGCAAAAAGAAAAAAACATAGACTCGTCAAAAGCTAACTTCGGGTTAAGAGAGGATTTATTCTCTCTCTCTCTCTCTCTCTCTCTCTCTCTCTCTCTCTCTCTCTCTCTCTCTCTCTCTCTCTAGCTACTAGCGGGGGAAAATGAACCCTTAAGAAACAAAGGATTATGACGTAATCTATTATTTTCTATTTGAAAATCAAACTCAATTTCTATTTTGGCTGTGTTTATATAGCATGATGGGGTGGGGGGGGGGAGGGGGAAGAGGACGCAGGAGGCTGTAAAAAGTATATTGAAAACGGAGGAGAGGGAAAAGGTATATTATATAAAAGATTGTGGCAGACCCAACTGTCCTACCGTTTGACGTGATTTGGTCTAATAGTCTTTCTCCGCTCAGTGCTTCCTGCTTCCTTTATTAGTCTCATTGTTTCATACATATATATATTTCTTTATTCCCTTTGCTTTCAACATCATTTCGAATCGTGGAGTAAGATAATGCTATAGAAGCCTAGTCTGATAATCACTGTTGGTCAAAATTCCCGGGAATACACCACTGGAATGAGCGACTTGGAATCATTAAGGAATAAGATGCTATATGATTCTGGTGATAACCAAATGCACATTAGGTCGAAGATCTCATTGGAAATTGTGAGATAAACGCCCTTGCTATTACGCTCCTCACTCGTCTGTCGGAACATCGTCTTGACTATGGAGTTTTGTGCTCTCTCTCTCTCTCTCTCTCTCTCTCTCTCTCTCTCTCTCTCTCTCTCTCTCTCTCTCTCATGACGTTTCACTTCCATTGCCGTATCAGAAACAAAAGAGTTCATTTCGTGTTTTTACTGTAAGACGAAGAGTATATATAGAATATTTTCGCTGGTTTAGTGAGAGTAAATTCTGTATCATCGGACTTTCACCTCTACTTTTCGGGGTGATAAAGTCTAACGGTTTGTTAATGAAAATACTTTAAAGCAACTCTGTACAGACCTTTCTTCATTATGTATTTATTTGTATTGTTGAGGCTGTTCCAGTATCCCTCTTTGACATCAAAAATTCGTTTCCCCTTACAATTGTGGTCAGGTTTATGGGGCTGTCACTGAATCTCTCTCTCTCTCTCTCTTTCAGGATCGTTAATTTTAAGAGGGTGACAAATGATATACCGAATACATGGTAAATGTGTCTACAGTCTGGTGAAAATATTTTTCTATTTTTCGTTATAGAAATCCCACGGTCATAAACACGAATGGTTAAAATAGTAATGATGATTATGCTAAATACAGTTTTTATCTTGATATTTTTTTTTATAATTTTCTCGTAGATATTAAACATGTCATCACCGAGAGTTGAGTCCAGAATAGGCCTATATTTCAAGTTAGGGGTCTGTCTGTCTCCCTTGTTGTAAAAATTCACAAAGACCACAATTGCAGTCCATGTTTTAGTTTATAGATTATTTTGTGTGTCTGCGTCTTTGTTAATAGGTTTTTCATATATTTGTTACATTTCCCAATGAATATCTTCAATCCCTCCCCGTGAATCTGCAGGGGAGATGAATTCATATTCATCATCATTTCATTTTCGTAATGAAGAGACCATCTTTCTTACTCTGTCAACCCTTTTCACTTCGTTTAAAGCGACCTCTCTGCTTCTATATGTCTGTTCATATGTGTTGTCTGGTCTGTCACTTTTGCTGGGTAGGGGGTGGGGGCAGGTGTTTTGTAGGCTACGTGCTTATGTGTTGGCTTCTTCCCTTATCAAGCCCTTCTGAGTTTTTAGTTGTCTATTTTTGACTGAAAGATGTCGTAAGACATATTACTAAAGTCATTTACTCCATAAATAAGAATCTGATCGAGTGAAGATTTTTGTAAAGGCTGTTTCAGCGAGGGATTAAAGTGTAAACCAACATAGGTCTATAAAGGAGCTTTTGCACGATTTGAAGACCAGGGAATCTCTCTCTCTCTCTCTCTCTCTCTCTCCCCCCCCTTCCTTCGCCTGTCCCATCCTTATCAGACGTTATAAACGGGTATAGTCTTGGACGTGACCTCAATTTGTGTCGATGTATAATTGAGGTGTCTTTGCATACTTTAGGCCTATCTTTCAAATTTGCTTCCCTGGGGTGCGTATCGGTTGTTGTCTGCATGGACACTTCCTTCACCTCCCCCCCCCCCCACACCCGCACACACACACACACACCGATACCAAAGCCACCCCCACACCCTTACCCCTGCCTCATCGCTTCCAGAAGAGAGAGAGAGAGAGAGAGGAGAGAGAGAGAGAGATGAGAGAAGAGAGAGAGAGGGGGGGGGGGGGGGGGGGGGGGGCGGGGGAAGGTTACAAGTGGTTCATTCGTCCGATGAGGCAAGGCTACATATGCCTGAATTTACTTTATCTTCCGAATTATCCCCTTTTCCTTCCTTTATCAGAGCTCCTTTCGTCCTTTTATCCGTTTCCGATGCTTCATCTTTCTCCTTCACCTCTCGTTGCTGTTTTGAAACAAGGAAACTAAGAAAGATAAAAAAGAAAAAGAATCTCTAACACTCCGGTGTCACCGCTGATAGGGCGGGAAACGGTTAACGTATATCTCAAATTTTAAACGTCCGACTTTTAAATGTTTTTCAGTCCAAAAACGTTAGTCTGCCTGAACGTTCTTACGTTCACCTGACTGTTATTTTTATATTATAAGGTTCCATCAATCCATTGACCATATAGTTTTTAAACGGCATAAATTATTCAATATATATGAAAAACGTAAAAAAACAGACTCGTCAAAAGCTAGCTGTCACTGAGTATGGTGCTCTCGACCTCTCGGCCTTCGGTATTAACAGAGGATTTATTCTCTCTCTCTCTCTCTCTCTCTCTCTCTCTCTCTCTCTCTCTCTCTCTCTCTCTTCTCTCTCTCTCCCTTCGTCTGTCCCATCCATATTAAACGTTATATAAATGGGCACAGTCTTGGGCATGATCTTAATTCCATACCCATAAATATCAGTATTGTCTTAGACGTCGATGTATATTGAGATGTCATGTATATATATATATATATATATATATATATATATATATATATATATATATATATATATATATACTCCTTTAGGCCTATGTTTCAAAGCCACCCTCACCCCTACCCACGCCTCATCGCTTTCAGAGAGAGAGAGAGAGAGAGAGAGAGAGAGAGAGAGAGAGAGGGATAGTAAAAGGAGTAGAGAGAGAGGGAAAAGTGGAGAGAGAGAGAGAGAGAGAGAGAGAGAGAGAGAGAGAGAGAGAACGAGGTACTTGAATTCCAAAACGAAATATTAACATTGGAAAAAAACCAAAGGAGCTGAATTTTATAAATGTGGGATAAAATGTATATTATTAACGACAGAATTCAGTTAAATTCCAGACCTATATTTTCAGTCATTATAAAGATAATGACTGATATATACTGTATATATATATATATATATATATATATATATATATATATATATATATATATATATATATATATGAATTAACTTTATCACATACACAATTGTTCTGTGCATTAGTAGAATTACTAAAAGGACCTCATTCAAACTGGATGGTATCTAATATAAAAACTCCATTAGATACCATCCAGTTTGAATGAGGTCCTTTTAGTAATATATATGAATATATTAAAATGCAGTTCGGCAAAGGGTTTGAACGTACTTACAAATGCATCAAATATGACAATCACATTGATGAATATGAACACCTATAGACAGATTCTCGGGAGAAGCTAGGGGGGGTGGGGAGAAACTCTCTCTCTCCTCTCTCTCCTCTCTCTCTCTCTCTCTCTCTCTCTCTCTCTCTCTCTCTCTCTCATCTCCGTAAAATCGGGATCCATGAGACGTCGATAGACTGAACGAAAACTTTGAAGGATTAGAATGATGACAAAGGAAATGTTTATGACAGAGCATACGATCGTGAGTGTGTGTATGTATGTCTGTGTGCATGCGACTGCTTGAAGCATCATCCCTTCGACAATAACTCTCTCTCTCTCTCTCTCGATAAAATAAAATAATTCTATAAAATGGAGACGATAACAAGACGTATTATCATATATGAAAAAAAAAATAGAGAAAAAAATTAGTCATTCAGGTGGATCCGAACAACAGCGAAGCCATGAGGTGGCGTGGGGGCTGGAGAGGGAGGGAGGGGATTAGTTGAGGGAGTGCGTGTGTGGGTGTAGGGGCTCTAGATACCTTGAACTTGCGGCCTAATGGCGGAAATAAGCACTCAAACATGTCATTCAGTGTATATTGGCGCGCTGCCTGAAGAACGGCGGTCAGGACAGGAAAATACAGTGAAATATCCACATTATGAACTTATTTCTACTCTTATTTCACACTCATCAGAAGGCTTCTGCAAAATGAAGATGATAATAGGCCTAAGGCCTACAGATGTACTAGAGATAGAGAGGCCTCTGATATGACGTCAGAAAAAACATGATTCCAGGCAAGGCAATATAGCAAAAAATAGCGAAATAAAGGAAACTATAGTAGGCCTACGGTGGTTTACATGTAGGTATAAGGCTAAGAACACATATAGTGAACATTCAAATACAATAAATTCACGAATTGCATAATACTGACGTCATTACAGCAAATTACGCAGTATTATATTATTATTATAATAAAACTTGAATACTTCTGGAAACTGACCAAGAAATAACGTAGGTCTCTCTCTCTCTCTCTCTCTCTCTCTCTCTCTCTCTCTCTCTCTCATCTCTCTCTCTCTCTCTCTCTCATTAACATGACAGAACGTCTCACAGTAAGACAACGGATTTATTCTACTGGGAAAAATGGATATAAGCATGACAAAAAAAAACTTTAATTTTACAGAAGGATTTACTCATTATTTTTTCATTTAAAGAGAAAAATCATTTTTGTAATATGCCATAAAAATTCATCAGGAATTTCCCATATATATATATATATATATATATATATATATATATATATATATATATATATATATATATATATATATATGTATATATATATATATATATATATATATATATATATATATATGTATATATATATATATATATATATATTATATATATAGAGAGAGAGAGAGAGAGGAGAGAGAGAGGAGAGAGAGAGAGGAGAGAGAGAGGAGGAGAGAAAATGGACGTCATTCATTTTCAAAAGAGAACAAAATGAGACAACACCACGTACGTGGTTGCTACGTACACACAGAAGACACACGTACACATGCGTGCTCTCTCTCTCTCTTTCTCACCATCATTCTCTCTCTCTCATCTCTTCTCTCTCTCTCTCTCTTCTCTCTCTCTCTCTCTCTCTCTCTCTCTTTTTTATTGAAAACATTAAAAGAACTTTATTTTTCTGTCCGCCCTCAGATCTTGAAACCTACTTCTGAGGAGGCTAGAGGGCTGCAAATCGGTACGTTGGTCACCCACCCTCCAGCCATCAAACAGACCAAATTGCAGCCCTCTAGCCTCAGTAGTTTTTACTTTATTGAAGGTTAAAATTAGCCATAATCGGCCTCTGCAACCATATAGGACAGGCCACCACCAGGCCCGTAGCTAAAGTTTCACGGGCCGCGCGCTCATACAGCATTATACCGAGACCACCGAAAGATAGCTCTATTTCTCGGCTGCCTTGATCATTACACGCTGCATGAGCCGCGGCCCGTGAAACTTTAGCCACGGCCTTGTGGCACCCTGTCCTTATATTACTGTTATTCATCAAATGTGTGAATTATAATAATAATAATAATACCTTCGAAAGGACATTTGAACCGCCCCCCCCCCCGGCTAGTACTAAACAGCGAAACAGTGTACATGAATCGAATCCAGGTAAAAAAAATCACAGAAAAAAGTCACAGGAGAAAAGTCACAGGGAAAAGTCACAGGAGAAATGTCACGGAAAAAAGCCACAGAAAAAAGTCACAGGAAAAAAGTCACAGGAGAAAAGTCACAGGAAAAAGAAGGTCCCAATAATCTTCCCTAAACAGCGACCCCCCACTTCTCGATATACACTGAGAATCCCTCCTCCTACCCCCCCCCCCCCCCTCCCACCACCCCACACATTCCTCTCTCTCTCTCTCTCTCTCTCTCTCTCTCTCTCTCTCTCTCTCTCTCTCTCTCTCCTCCACCGGCATCAGGGACTTAGAAAAAATCTTTTATGGCGCGCACTAAACAATGAAAAAATGGATAAAATCTTGAAATGAATGATTGTTTTTTATTAGAATTGATTATTTTGTTAACTTGAAATTTGACATCTTCCTCCTCCTCCTCCTCCTCCTCCTCCTTCGGGCGTTTATCAACTTGGTAATCCTTTCCTCTGGTTTATTCACGCCTCACGCCATTTTTCTTATTTATTTATACTGGTCCTGGAGAACAGTGTTTTGAACTGGTCATGCACGTACGCGACTGCTTGGTGCCAGTGCCCGTCGTCCTTCCACCAGGTTGAAATGGCTGACTGGCTGGGCGTCTTGCTCCCCTTTTCACATGCTGCTCCTCTTTAACACGACTTCTGCTTCTGTCTGTCTGTCTGTCTGTCTGTCCTGTCTGTCTGTCTGTCTGTCTGTCTGTCTGTCTGTCTGTCTGTCTGTCTGTCTGTCTGTCTGTCTGTCTGGGTCAAATCTTCTAACTCAATTTTCGACCTGTTCCCTTCGTCCGGTGGACTGCAAATTTCCCCTCCCCCTCCCTCTTCCCCTCCCCTTCCCAAAGCACACGATAGTGTTAATTTAGCTGTCCTCCCCCTCCCCCCTCCCTCTTACATCCCCTCCCCCTCCCCAGCACACAATTAAGAGTTAACTTACTGTCCCGCCTTCCCTCCCCTCCGCTTCCCTTCCCTTTCCCACTTTTTTTTTATTACGAAGGTTCCCATTTTTTAAAATGAAAACCTTCCTTGGTGTTACTCATATCCATTGTAGACCTTTCCTGCAATATCTTGCTTTGCATAATGCACACCTTCATTAAGAGTGGAGTCGCTTTTTGAGACGGAATTTAATTTAATTGTGATTCATTACGAATTATGAATCTCTGTCTGGCAGTGTCAAGGATTACGGAAGTCATGTGTTCAAAAGTTAGTGCAGACATCGGACGAGAGAGATAGAGAGAGAGAGAGAGAGTCTTCAACACCATTAAATTTTCTCTCTCTCTTTCTTTCTCTCTCCCAATCCGTGGTAAGGTTCCTCATTCTCTCTCTCAATTCGTGGTAAGGCTCTCTCTCTCTCTCAGTTTGTGGTAAGGTTCTCTCTCTCTCAGTGCGTGGTAAGGTTCTCTCTCTCTCTCTCTCTCTCTCTCTCCCTCTCTCTCTCTCTCTCTCTCTCTCTCTCTCTCTCTCCTCTCTCTCTCTCGGGGTAAAGGCAACAGACCAGATGCAGTGGAAATGATCTAAGGAAAATAGGAGAGTGGTCAAAAAGATGGCAAATGCCTCTTAACTTGGGTAAGTGTAAAGTTTCACCAGTAGGAGCAAAAATTCTCCTGCCAACTGCATGCTGCTTGGAATGACGTAAATAGTGTAGAACAAGAAGAGGACCTTGCAGTCATTATTACCAAGGACTTAAAATCCACCTAAGAGTGCATAAAGCTGAAAAGGAGGAGGCACAGAAACTAGTAGGATACACAAGAGGCAGTTCAAATGCAGAAACAAGGAAACGGTGCTGCAGTTCTACACATCCATTGTGCAGTCCAGTTTTGCTCACCAACACTAAGAAAGGGACATAAATAGATTAGAAGGTTTACATACAAGCAAAAGCCACAAAGTTAATTCCATCCATCAGGCAAATAGGTTACCGAAGACGACTAGAGAGCCTGAACACGTATGGCTTAGAAACACGACGATTGCGAGGACAACTCATAGAAACATTCAAAGTACTGAAAGGCATCACAAAAGTAGACAGTAACCTCTTCACCTTAAACGAAAACCAGGCAAGAAATGATAGATGGAAGCTGGAATTGAAGAGATACAACACATCTCATTGAGGGAACTTCACATACAAGATATGTGACACGTGGAATAAACTCCCACCAGAAGTTGTCAACAGCAACAGTGTGGAAGAAGAGTTTAAAAGAAAGCTAGACAAAATCATAAGAACTCTGTGAATGAACAGTAAAAAACCTGCTCTTAGAGATAAGTGAGCACATGATGTCTCCTCCTCGGATGGGACTGAAAAGTCTTTGAGACATCCTGATCCTTGTAACTCTGGAACTTATTTCATTAAGTCTTGAACAATAGGATTTATGCATGACTGAACATATCCCTGACACTCTCCTTTCTTAGAATTCTCTGTTACTTCCACAAAGCCAAGATGAAGAGATGCTTCGATAATAATAATAATAATAATAATAATAATAATAATAATAATAATAATAATAATAATAATCCATAAAAATCTCATAATAGCCTGAGTTACTAAAATGGTGAAGAATTCCACAGTGGTGCAAGTGTAAAGTAAATAGCCTATATATTTTTAATATATATTCAAGCTTTACACCACTGTGGATCTCATCACCAGTACTAATAATAATAATAATAATAAATATGTATCAGCCACCTGAAAGAGATACGTAAGTCAACTTCGACTCTGCTGTACAATTTCCTTCGAAGCCCAAGAACCGAATTCCCCTCTTTTGAAAACTCTGGTCCCGCACCTGATCAAAACACAAGTCCCCCTTTCCACAACCCTCTAAAAGAGTCCTTAGGACTCCTCAAGAGACTAGGCACAGGACTTGGGGACGGGACATCAGGAACTCGTCAATCATCCACTTTTAGAAGAGGTCAGCCCTTTGTTGGCCGAGTTGGTTGAGCTTCAGACCGTCATTCGATGGGCCGGAGTTCGATTCCCGCCGCCGGCTGATGAAGAGTTAGAGGAATTTATTTCTGGTGATAGAAATTCATTTCTCGCTATAATGTGGTTCGGATTCCACAATAAGCTGTAGGTCCCGTTGCTAAGTAACCAATTGTTCTTAGCCACGTAAAATAAGTGTAATCCTTCGGGCCAGCCCTAGGAGAGCTGTTAATCAGCTCAGTGGTCTGGTAAAAACTAATCTATACTCACTTATTTAGAAGAGTCCTTTCGCCCTCTCCTCGCTTAGATGGACAACTTTTCAAGATGTTTTCTTTTGACCACTTTTTGCATTCGTCAATATTCGGTCCCCCCCCCCTCTCTCTCTCTCTCTCTCTCTCTCTCTCTCTCTCTCTCTCCCGCTTCTTTATTTTCGTTACGTTTTTCCGTGTTTACTTGATTTTTACTCTCCTTCTATGTTACTGTATATTGTCTTTACTAATGCCTTCGTTATTGTTGAGTTAATTATGACATGACATTTAACTACAGAATAGGATGAACACGTCTGCGCTACTTGAATGTATTTTAACACACACACATAAATAAATAAATAAATAAATGAATAAATAAATATATATATATATATATATATATAAATTATATATATATATATACATATATATATATATACATATATATATATATAATATATATATATATATATATACTATATATATATATATATTATATAGTGTGTAGTACATACCCCAAAGAGAAGGATAATATGAATACCTGTGGGGTATCCTAACTAAACCCTCTGTTTTTCAGAATATCTTTTCTTACGTGAAAGTTAACGAGAAGTCTAAGTGTATCGTTATCCTCTTGCCATTGTTGATGCATATTCTACCACATTAGCAACGCCAGAGAGAGAGAGAGAGAGAGAGAGAGAGGAGGTTTAATGACATACATACATACATACGTCCACTGGATACAAAGACGAAAAATGAAACCTCACTCAACATTAACTGGGGTGTCCATGAACGAGTACCTACCTGTGCACCACTAAGCCGAGAGCTGACCTAAGACTCGGAGGTCATACAGAGAAGCCGCAGGTGAAAGGGGTCACTAATTAACAAAGAGGGGGAAGGTGAGAGACAGGCACTACACCCCCTACGGGGATGGAATCAACTCAGATACCTTTTGGAAACTGGCTATGCGACTGAGGTTCAGTCTTCTCAATAACAATAAGAAAAAGACTGAAAATGAATGACTATATAACTTACATGTATGAAGGAGATTTCTTCAAGTGAAATGCACAATGAAATGGGTCTTATCAAAGCATTATCAAAGTGATTCATCTTTATTTCAATTATTATTATTATTATTATTATTATTGAGAAGATGAAGAAGAAGAAGAACCCTGTTCATATGGAAGAAGAAGAAGCCCAGAACCGGAAGGGGCCACTGACTTGAAATTCCAGAAGAAGCTTTCCAAGCACATTATGGTGTTCATTTGAAAGCAGTAACAGAAGGGAGAGGAAGCACAGAAAAAAAACAGACCACTTATTAAAAAGGGAAAACTTAATAAATGAACAAATGACTAAAAGGATAAAAATCTAAGTAAATGTTTAAAATGCAAGGGGAATAGTATTAGGGTAGTGAAGCTTCGCTTCAAAATATCTGAATGAATAATGAATGATGAATGAATGCTAATGAATGCTCTCATTAGATGTGCGATTAATAACGTTGCTTGGCTTCATGGATTTGCTTGCTAGTTTGCTTTGCTTTGATTGCTTGATAGTTTTGCTTGCTTTGCCTGGTAAATTTGCTTGCTTGCTGATAGATTTGCTGCTTGCTTGTTAGGGCTGCTTGCTGGATCCCTTTCTTGCTTGTTTGGCTTCATAGGTTTGCTTGCTATATTTACTGCTTGCTCGCAAGATTACTTGCTAGATTGCTTGTTTGCTTGCTTGCTTTGATTGCTTGCTTGCTTTACTTGCTTGCCTTGCTTTACTTGCTTGCTTTGGCTTGCTTGCTTGCTTGCTTGGCTAGCTTTGCTTGCTTACTTGCAGTTAAAACGAACCATATGACTCGGCAAAAACGACGTGTCAAAAATATAGGCATTAAGAAGAAGAAGAGAGTTGGAACCAACCCTGTTCTGTGGCTGACAACAGGATGGAAGTCGATTCGCTCTTTCAGCCTTTTTTCATTACAGTTCGGGTTCCCTTAACACAATCCCGATTACGTACACACACCCCACACACACACATGTATATATATACACATATACATACATACATACATACATATATATATATATATATATATATATATATATATATATATATATATATATATATATATATATATATATATGTATGTACCTCTCTTGTGGCCGCGCGCGTTAGTGCATCCCTGTAGTCCTGAGTTCCCGTCTTCGCTGGTTCGACCCCACGAGACGGCGTACTTATTATCAACTAAAAAATTCCCCTTCGGTAACATATATGAAAATATATTATTTCCGAGGTAGAGCGAATTGGATATTAAAGGACGTTTGTAGCTTAATGCTTGTATATGAATCACGGTGATGTGATAAAAACTTCATATATATATATATATATATATATATATATATATATATATATATATATAATATATATATATATATATATATATATATATATATATATATATATACGGTTCATTGGGAGTCAATGAGTCTGTCTTGAGAGTCACCAAAGACGATATATGTCTGAATATGTGTGACGTTGCAGATTCCGAATGAATCTCGCAATCAATATGTAAAGCTCAAACGTCGTTTTCTTCACTCTGTGCACCTGCCTCTTTGAACTCCCGTTCAGTGTTCCCCGAGGAACATTGTTTCACCTCAAGACTTTCTCTCATTGTATAGTGCGTGTGTGTCTGTGTGCTGGTTATTTTCTGTTCATTGTGTTTAAGCTTTTGCGAACAAAAATTTCGTTCCTTGTCAGATTAATTACAGTACTAAATGAGTTTTTGAATTAATAATAATAATAATAATAATAATAATAATAATAATAATAATAATAATAATAATATAATAATAATAATTGCAAAAGAGCTGAACATTATGGAAACTTTGTTGCATATAGAAATACAGAATCCCACTGAAATTGGAACAGATGCATTTATCATGAACAGCAAAATATCCAACCACCAGGAGTGTTAATGGCTTCCCTAACGGCTTTCCTGGTGGTTGCTGAACATTTGAGCTGGAACAGTGACGTCATATTTGGAACAGGAAACAGGAACCATCCACCTACTACAGGATTCCTGTTAAGTAAGGATCGCGGA